>MU261934.1:0-15000 GCA_020310875.1 Ceratopteris richardii
TTAAGTCCTCTGACAAACCGCGAAGTCGATGGAAGTCATCTAAATTCTTTAACTTCAGAATTACATCTCTGTATTCTGAATATACACCAATAGCGGTCTACCTTCTGCTGAATTTTATCCCAAGCTTCCCAATTGCGTTCCTCCTCATTCTCGGGGAGAAACTCTTTCTTGAAAAGATGGGAAAATTCATTCCAAGTGGTGGGTTTCTTGTGAGTCTCAGAGAGACTCATCCACCATGTATAAGCTTTCGGTCCTAGCGACAAACTGGCTTCTACTACTCTCACATGATCCGGGGTATGTTTGAGTTCATGGACATCTTTCCATTCTCTAAGAAAGTCAAAACCGCGTCCTTATTCCTATCCTTATCCTCTCCAGAGAAATAAGGAGGACGGATCTCCTTTCCCAAGAAAGATCCACAGGGCGGTTATGAGTTTCTACATACCTACCGAAGCAACGCACAAGGGAGTAGAAGACGCTAGACTCAAACGGCTCATACTTCCCGCTAAAGGAAACATGTCTATTTGGGGAGAGGATAATTCCTTATCCTTTTCCATCCTAACAGACATCGGTGAAGTTGCGATCGTATCTGTGTGACTACCTAAAATAGTCTTACTGATATCCTTAGGCGTCTGAAGTAAGTTCAGAATGGCCTTAAGGTGATCCTGGATTCCATCAACAGATTGACGGAGTACTGCAACCTCATCCGGAATGCTGGACAACTGTCCAAGCTTTTGCTCAACTAGCAACATCCTACTTTCCATATCTTTCCTCTCATTTAAAAGTAGTGTTTGTTTCCCCTTTTTTCGCAGAATCCTCAACGTCTAATGCTACAATCGCTGATTCTATTTTAGATGCATCAGACGCATGACTAGTATTTGAAACCATAGGTGCAGATGAATGCAATGCACGTGCAACTATTGGTGGTCTAGTCATGAATGAGGATGTTACTAACATAGGAATGGAAACATACATGGACGCACTAGTAGTACTTGTAAACGAAACGTGGCTAGAAGTCCCCTCCATCGCACACAAAGCGTTATTAAACTTACTAAGTATTCCTAACGCAAGAAGTGTGTGCAACAAAATCAAAAGAGCTATGCAAGAATATCACAAGAAATCGTCCCTGATGATTTGGTCCGTTGAGGTCGACTTGATTCTAGCCGAAAGTGCTAGAATTATGACGAAGATAGGCCTCCAGATCTTCACTCCACAGCTCCACTTCTGTTGAACTTTACTCGAACTTTTAGCTTTCTACAGCTTGGACCACCACAGAAATGTACTCGAGTTCGGATGGGAAATAAACAAACTCCAAAGGTTAATCAAAATGAGATGATTTCGGCTCGGGATTAGCAGAGCAGAGATTTAATTCAACTTGTATATGTTATGCAGAGAACGAAATCACGAAGAACCTTTACTTCAGTGGATAAAGCCCTGAAGTTTCTCTGCAAGGTCGTGCGATCGAATCCCGGCGCCCTCCCGATGGTAGTTCAGCTTTTTGGCCGGGTGAAGATGTCTGCTTCAGCACGAATTAAGAGAGATTAGTTACCTTCTCAGCAGTACTCCCGTGTACTGTTGTGGCGTAATGGATAGGCGGACACGCTCGCTTCAGCAGGTCTCGTGTTCGATCACCCGCGGACGTGCAGTAGAGAGGATCAACCTTTTTGGCCCCTATTTGAGAGCTTCTTCAGGAGTTCAGCTAGTACTTCTGCTATATCTTCACGCCGACGGTGATGCTCTTCTAGATAGAGCAGCGTGCTCCAATCGGGGGGACGGGGGTTCGATCACCCTCTGCTTCACCAGAATATTTTCTTTTGGATCTTCTTCGATGAAACCTCCCTCAGCGAACCGATGATTGTATAACGATCTGCTCCATAAAGATAGCACGAACGGCGCTTCTCTCCGTGGATAAGGCAGCGCCCTCTCAACAGAGGGGCGCGAGTTCGATTCCCCCTTAGCACACAAAGATGAATAACTTTTTAATACTCTCTTGCTCTAAGCTAAAGCATGAGAATGATTTCGACAAGCATCTTAATGCGGGCAGGGGCAGAATTCGCATGTCAAAAGTCCGAGCAAGAAGATGAAAGCTATGGAGATGGCTCTGATACCAATGCAACAGCGTAGCGACAGTAATTGCTCATGAATGAATGACTCTCCTCCCAACCAAATGCCTCTATATATAGCTCTCTCAAGGGGACTACCTTCTTGGGCAGGTGAATGCTAATCATCCAAGTGTCAGCCATGTAACTGCATGTGCGCCAAGTGTCCAATGGATGCTTCTAGAAGGTTCTAGAGCTCTTTGGGCAAAATACTCTTCCCATGTATCCCATGGGGATTGAACCCAAGACCTCGTCCTTCACATCCTTGAGACTTAACCACTAAGCTAAGTGGTTCACTTGTTCACAAGAGCACAAGACCTCCTAGTAAGTCTAAACTCGAGATCTTTGGTCATACACACTGATGACCAAACGGTGTCCGATTTCAGATCTGTCTGAACCGGCCAGACCCTTGGATCATAGACTTACTTTATTACATTTGTATGCATATGCATTTGTGTGTATGCATATGCATTGTGTATGTGTGTGTATCTGTGTATGTGTGTATGCATATGCATGTGTGCATGTGTGTATGTGGGTATGTTTGTATGCATATGCATTTGTGTGTATGGATATGCATTGTGTATGTGTGTGTATGTGTGTATGCATATGCATGTGCGTATGCATATCCATTTGTGTGTATGCATATGCGTTTGTGTGTATGCATATTCATTGTGTATGTGTCTGTATCTGTGTATGTGTGTATGCATATGCATGTGTGTATGCATATGCATTTGTGTGTATGCATATGCATTTGTTTGTATGCATATGCATTTGTGTATATGCATATGCATTTGTGTGTATGCATATGCATTGTGTATGTGTGTGTATGTGTGTATGTGTGTATGCATATGCATGTGTGTATGCATATACATGTGTGTATGCATATGCATTTGTGTGTATGCATATGCATTTGTGTGTATGCATATGCATTGTGTATGTGTGTGTATGTGTGTATGTGTGTATGCATATGCATGTGTGTATGCATATGCATTTGTGTGTAAGCATATGCATTTGTGTGTATGCATATGCATTGTGTATGTGCATATGTGTGTATGTGTGTGTGCATATGCATGCATGTATGCATGTGTGTATGCATATGCATGTGTGTATGCATATGCATGTGTGTATTCCTATGCATGTTTGTATGCATATGCATGTATGTGTGTATGCATATGCATGCATGTGTGTATATATATGCATGCTGGTTTGTATGCATATGCATATGCATTGTATGTGTCATTGTTAGTATGCATATGCATATGCATTGTATGTTTGAATGTGTGTATATGTATATGTTTGTATGTTTATGCATTTGTGTGTATGCATATGCATTGTGTATGTGTGTGTATGTGTGTATGCATATGCATGTGTGTATGCATATGCATGTGTGTATGCATATGCATGTGTGTATGCATATGCATGTGTGTATGCATATGCATGTGTGTATGCATATGCATTTGTGTGTATGCATATGCATTGTGTATGTGTGTGTATGTGTGTATGTGTGTATGTATATGCATGTGTGTATGCATATGCATGTGTGTATGCATATGCATGTGTGTATGCATATGCATTTGTGTGTATGCATATGCATTTGTTTGTATGCATATGCATTTGTTTGTATGCATATGCATTTGTGTGTATGCATATGCATTTGTGTGTATGCATATGCATTGTGTATGTGTGTGTATGTGTGTATGTGTGTATGCATATGCATTGTGAATGTGTGTGTATGCATATGCATGTGTGCATGCATATGCATTTGTGTGTATGCATATGCAATTGTGTGTATGCATATGCATTGTGTATGTGTGTGTATGTGTGTATGTGTGTATGCATATGCATGTGTGTATGTATATTGATTTTTGTGTATGCACATGCATTGTGTATGTGTGTGTATATGTGTATGTGTGTATGCATATGCATTTGTGTATGCATATGCATATGCATTGTGTATGTGTGTATATGTGTATGCATATGCATGTGTGTATGCATGTGTGTATGCATGTGTGTATGCATGTGTGTATGCATGTGTGTATGCATATGCATGTGTGTATGCGTATGCATGTGTGTATGCATCTGCATGCTTGTATGCATATGCATGTATGTGTGTATGCATATGCATTCTTGTATGCATATGCATGCTTGTATGTGTTTATGCATTTGCATGTGTGTATGCATATGCATGCTTGTATGTGTGTATGGATATGCATGTATGTATGCATGTGCATATGCATATGCATGCTTGTATGCATATGCATGCTTGTATGCATATGCATGTATGTGTGTATGCATACACATGCTTGTGTGTATGCATATGCATGCTTGTGTGTATGTATATGTATCCATCCATCTCTCTCTCTCTCTCTATGTCAATCGAAAACAAAACAATTACTTACATCGATGTAATTGTTTGAATCAAAGTCGTCAAAATCCACTTGAAGTCATCCTTCGTTGAATCTCCAAAGATTTGATCTCAAAATCTCTTGCAAAACTAAAGAGAGAAGATATTAGAAAAACAAAAAGATAAAGAAAGAAAGAAATGTGCTACAATATGTGCGATCTACTTACCAAAACTTCAAATCTATAAAAATAGAGGTGTGCTCAGAGATAGAGGGAGGCACAGAAAGAGAGAGAGAGAGAGAGAAAATTGTTTGAATCAAGGTTGTCAAAATCCACTTGAAGATCTCCTTCATCGAATTTCCAAAGATTTGATCCCAAAAACTCTTGCAAAACTAAACAGAGAACATATTAGAAAAGAAAAAACATAAAGAAAGAAAAAGACTGCTACAATATGTGTGATCAACTTACGAAAACTTCAGATCTACCAACATAGAGGTTTGCTTAGAGAGAGAGAGAGGGAGGGAGAGAGAGAGAGAGAGTGAGAGAGGGAGGGAGGTAGGGAGAGAGAGAGAGAGAAAGAGAGAAAGAGTCACAAACAAAGATTTGGTGTTCCCACACGCAAAGCTGACAGTAGAACATGTGGATTCAAAATGCTCAGAATGACCAATTTTGGTTTTGCGCGCGGTTAAAAAGATACCGTCGGTATAAGCGTCGGAGATTCCAGTAACTTACCGATGCTTATGCCGACGCTTATATCGATGCCGGGTTTCTGAGGCTTAGCGGCTTTCCCAAATTGTCCGAGGGTCATACCGATGCCGACAGCTGCCTGTCAGTATGCTGACCATTGGTATTCCCTCGATATGTTGTAGTGTTTGATTTGGAAAAGTTTATGAAACTATTTCTCTTCTGAAGAGACCTTTTCATTTATCTATTGTAATTATGTACTATAACTCTAGTATTAAAAGCATTTGCGTTTCCAACAAAAGTATCATTCAGATTCACTAATTTTCTTCTTCTATTTCATAAAACATATGAATGAATGCGATATGATAATTATAGAGCTTATGATCAAATACATAGGAACATTCTGGAAGATGTAGACCGTTTTCATTCATAAATTAACTTCAGAAACAATATTAAGCCGAAACTTTGATAGATTAATTTTGTTGCTAAGGTTACTATCAAGCTGGAGATAGTGCTTGACTTTGGAAAAGTTTTTAAGCCCAAAAATTATTCAATATTTAAGACAGAACATTCTTTTTCTTAATGGAATCTGATGGTAACATTGGATAATATTCATGTGACCTTTGTACTTTGACATGAATCAAGTATACAATATTCCCTAAATATTCTTATCCTAGCTTTCACCAAATCACTTACCTCGACATATTTTGATATTGAACTTCATTGGAACAGGAGTTTATTTAGTGACTTTATACCTCGAATTATTTTTTCGCAAGATCCGTTACTCATTAGCTCAACCAATTATAAAAATTCATAAAGCCTTGTACATTGCGAAAAACCACGGCTTTTCATTCCTTCAAGATATAATAAAAATATTTCATTTTAAGATCTCTTGAAAAAGTTAATCTTAAGCATGCAAAACTATTTTCAAAGCTTTTTTCCAAGAATATATTACGATATCTAAGCAAGACTTTTCTCTTTCAATAAAGCTTTCAATTTGTTATGTTTACATCTACTTTAGATATTTAACAAGCTTCATTACTTAAACCTTGTATTACATATCTAACAGCTTAAATATTATCTTGTAGCTTGAAGGTTGGATTGAATTAAAATCCTTAGTTTGTTGAAATACGTTTCGAAACTTAAATAACATTGTACAGCCTTAATGAATAATGTATATATCTCGTAGATCTACTTATCCATCTGTCACATGGAGTATCATATATGAATAGTATTTAGAGGTATGACCCTCCTCTTATTCATATAGAGTATGATGCTCACATGAGTGACAAGTGGCACTCATGAGTGAAACCTTGACCATTGACCCATTTTGGGTAGAGAGAGAGAGGGTAATCATAGAACTCATCACGCGGCTGGGCGGAAAGGAATTCTTCGATCTCCGTGCGCACATCACTGTCAGAGGATCATCGATTGGCGTGCAGGTACAGTCCCAAAATTGGGGAGCTCATCGGAGCCGGCGTCTAACATTGGTATCGGAGCCAGACCGCGGACGGGACAACCATCATCAAGAACCGACGGCCCACAGGCGGCCCGCGATCAGAGAAGGCCCACAGGCGCAGAGAGTCACGCAGGAGCCCGCAGGCGTCCGCCAGCCCACGAGGGGGAGCTTTGCTCCTCCCTCCCCACTCCAAGGTGAAAGAGAGCATCTCATGCTCTTGGTTTTATAGGCTTCTCCTCCGCCTGCAGCGAGCTCATGTGGGATAACCTGATCCATCGAAGGTGAACTCTGAGTTTTTTTGAAAATAGTAGCAATAAGCTTTGGATAGGAGAAGATTTCGAGTTTTTTCCCAAACTTTGGAGCTACAAATCTATGATCTAGATCAATATTTTGTAAGAATTATGAGGGATATATGTATTATGGGCTGTGGTTATGGGATGGGGGTGTTGGTTTGGTGAAAGAAGCTTTCATTCCTCAGTTTTGAGCTTTCCAAACCTATCTATTCATGAAGATGAAGTCTTTCACCTCCCACCGGTGACATACCTCACTTCTCCGGACCATATCTTCTTCATACCATATCGGATTTTCAAAATCTTGGTCACGTTTCGAAGCTACGCTTTCAAGCTTCGCTCAGAGACCATCGGTGTTTGATTTGGAAGAGATTTGCCCTACCAAAATCTCTCTGCAGCGCTTCAGCAGGAACTAGGCGGCCACTTCCGGCCTAGTTTTTCTTCTTCCGGACTCCAAATCCAATTTTTTCACTTGGGATTGTCTCAAATTTTTGAAGTGCAGGTGCTGGACAACACTTTGTGGACTGGCGAGGATTGGAAAATTTCTGAAATTGTTCAGTTGCATTCAGTTTGCCCGTTTGAGGCTTTTCCTACGCTTTTTTGGTGTTATTTTGGATGGTTTATGGTGTCTAGAACCTCCCCGGACCAAGCGGACATTTCCAATTTTTTTTTTGGGACTGGCGAGGACTCAAAATCAGCGGCTTGAAGCATCAAGGACCACCTGGATTTAGCTTCCGCAACTCTACTTTGTATCAGGGAAGTGCTCTTGTGTTATATCTCTCTTCTTCTTGCATATTTTAACTCTACTTCCATTCATTTTCATACTCTCTAGTTAGCAAACGGGGGAAGGGTATTTAAACATGGAAAATAAAGGCAAACAAGTAGTTGAAACCACTTCTCCACTTAGAGAGCAACTAGAGGATCAGGATGCTAGGATGGAAGAAGTAGAGTTAGGACAAGAAATAGAAGAGAATATAGAAGAAAAAGAGCCTTCACAGCAAGAGTATACTTATGAAGAGCTTATAGATGAATTTGTCACTCGTGACCAATTCACTGACTTGAAAGAGCAAACCCTCAAGTTAGAGAAAGATTTGGGTAGCATTACATCTCTTATACAGCAACTTAAGTCTCAAATGATCTCTCTTGAGACTAGTGTCACTTCTTTCCTAGCTAGGAAGGAAAGAGAGACTCCTACTATTCCTCTAGAGATTACTAGGAAAGAGACTTCTCTTCCTAGTAAATATAAAGGAGAGAGCTCTAGGGAAGCTTCCCTCCTGAAAGACTTAAAGCCACCAACCTTCACGGGGGATGACCGAGACACGAATAAGGATGCAATCTACACTTTTTTACAAAAGTGGCAAGATTTGCATCAATTGAAGGGCACCCCACCTGAGTATCGTGTGCTAGAGGCGAGTCTCTCCCTCGGCCCGCGTGCTTATAAGTGGTGGATGAGTCTTAAGGAGGCGAACTCTATCCCTAGTGACTGGACTCACTTTGAGACTCTTTTCCTAAAAGAGTTTCTTCCTGAAAATGAAGAGGAGAGGAATTGGGATGAGTGGGATAGAATTACTCAAAGAGGCACGCCTCTTTCAGTTTATCTATCTCACTATAGAGAGATCACTTTGAAGCTTAAGGGTCTAGATGATTTTCAGAAGACCAGAGGGTTTGTTAGGGGCTTGGATAAAGCCATAAAGAGGGAAGTCAGGAGGAATGCGCCTAAGACGTTTGAGGAGGCGATCAAATATGCACAGATATATGAGGACCATAACCGTCCTCAGTATACTCCTATGGAGACGGATCAGCCCCTTAAACCTCTTAGCACCACTAAATTTAAGAAAAAATTGCCTTTTGGGAAAAACAAGGTTTTTATTAAAAAACAAAGATCACAAGGGCCTAAGCTATCCACAGACCAGTTTGAGAAGGCCAAAAGAGAGAACCTGTGTTTTAGGTGCCTATCCCCTAGCCACTCACAGTGGAACTGTCCACTCAAGAAGGGGGAAGAAAAGAAGAAAGGACCAGAGTCTAGTACGGCTCCTGAAAGGGGCAAAAAGGCGGTCCACCTAGTGCAGACCCTTCCCATTCATGGCAGCTCTAGCTGCAAGGGAGTGGAGGTGATGCACGAGGATATAGAGCACACGTGTTGTTTGACTCAGTCATTGTGGTCACCGCAGTTTGGACCACATGACTTGGTCAAGCTACATGGTAGTGTATACGGGACCAAGGTGCGAGTCATGATAGATGACTCTGCCACTCATAATTTCATTAACTATGCTTTGGTCAAGAAATTGAAGATTCCCCAACAGCCTAGTGCACATAAATACATTGTATCTATGATGCAAGGGCAAGATAAAAGAATATGGGATACGATGGTATCCAATTTGGAAGTCAAGATGCAGGATTATACAGATCATATGGACTTCCAAATTATGAACATGGAGAGGACAGATCTAGTCTTAGGAAGAGAGTGGCTATGGGGGTTGGGAGATACACTTAAACGCAGCTATCAAAATAACACACTCGAGTTTGAAAAGAATGGAAGTACAGTTTATATTCAGGGAGAGAGAGATGTACCTAGTGCACCTCTCATCTCATCATTAGAGTTGTATAGTCTCTGTTGTTCACAGCATGTACAGGATATGTTTTTATTGTATAGTCATGATATGGAGCATTATACAGACAGCTCATCTGATGTATATTTTCATGCTTTGAATGTAAATATGAACAGGACTTTCTACTATTCTTTTTTGCAAGAGTGTGTAGTTAAAAGTTTTAAGGATCTTATGTTTGAATTTAGAGATGTTTTTCCCACTGACTTACCTAGAGGGCTACCACCTGAGAGAGGGGACATTGACCATGCCATAGAGGTTGTTACTAACACTAACCCTATTTGTAGACCACCTTATAGGCTTAGTGTTTCTCAGCATGAGGAGGTTGAGAAGCAATTGCAGGATTATTTAGATAAAGGCTTCATCAAACCTAGTAACTCACCATGGGCATCGCCAATGCTCCTAGTTAAAAAGAAAGATGGCTCTATGAGACTATGTATAGATTATAGAGCACTTAATAAGGTAACTATCAAAAATAGATTTCCAATGCCTAGGTTGGAAGATCTATTTGATCAGTTACATCAAGCTCGGTATTTTACCAAGCTTGACCTTAGATCAGGATATCATCAGATCAGGATTAGGGCAGAGGATGTCCCTAAGACTGCATTTAGGACTAGATATGGGCATTATGAATTTTTGGTGATGCCTTTTGGTCTCACCAATGCTCCTGCCACTTTCATGAAACTCATGAATAGTGTTTTACGGCCTTATCTAGGACACTTTGTAGTAGACTTTTTAGATGACATTCTGATCTATAGTGCATCAGAACAGGAACACTTGGAACACTTGAGAAAAGTATTTCAAGTGCTAAGGGAAAATTCGCTCTTTACTAAGGAGTCAAAGTGTGAATTTTTCAAGACAGAGGTTAGGTACCTTGGGCATATAGTCTCCCAAGATGGAATCCAGATGGATCCTGAAAAAGTAAGGGCTATTATGGAATGGCCACATCCACGGAACCTGGAGGAGCTGCAGATCTTCCTAGGTTTATCAGGTTTCTATCGAAGATTCATTAAGAACTATGCCAAAATTGTTGTCCCGATGACGGAACAGCTTAAAGGGAAAGGGAAAGCCTTTCATTGGGGAGACGAACAGAAGCAAAGTATGGAAAAGTTGAAGGTAGCAATTGCTACAGCTCCACTTTTACATATAGCAGATCCCAATAAACCATTTGTGGTTGAAACTGACGCGAGTGATTTTGCTATAGGAGCGGTTTTAGTACAGGATGGTCGACCATTAGCTTTTGAGAGCAAGAAACTAGAACCGGCTCAAAAGAATTACTCCGTCTATGAGAAGGAGTTGTATGCAATAGTCCATGCTTTGAAGAAGTGGCGTCATTATTTATATGGTGCCAAAGTTACGATAGTGTTTGATCAAGAGAGCATTAAGTGGCTCTCTAATCAAACAGACCTTAAAGGTCGTAAGGCCCGATGGGCAGAGACCCTTCAAGAGTTTGACTATGAGCTTAGGTATAGGAAGGGAAAGTTTAATGTAGTGGCTGATTCACTTAGCCGCATGCCTATGCTCAATGGACTGAGTTTTACTCAGATCACTAGTGAGCTACTTGAGTCTATTAGAGGGAAATGTAGGCTTGATCCTGCATATTCCGAGATTTGGGAAGCCATAGAGAATGGGGATCGTGATATACGGGTTTCCAATGAGGATGGAGTATCGACGGGTACTCAAGAAGGATTCAAGTGGAAGAATTACAGTGTCCATGATGGATATCTGTTATATAAAGGTAAGGTGTGTGTCCCTAGAGATACTGAGATGAGACGGCATATTTTATATGAGTGTCATGACACACCTAGTGCGGGACACCCAGGAGTTAACAAGACTTATGATCTTGTTAAGAGGCAGTTTTATTGGCCTGGACTTCATAAGGACGTCCTAGAGTATGTGCTTAAGTGCAATAAATGCCAGGTCAACAAAGCTGAGAGGTTGAGGATTGGAGGGCTACTCCACCCATTCGATATTCCTAATGGGAAGTGGGAGAGTATCTCCATGGACTTTATAGTCGGATTACCTAAGACACAGAGAGGGCACGACTCGGTCTGGGTAATTGTGGATAGGTTAACCAAAATGGCTAGGTTTATTCCGACACATACTACAGTGAAGACACCTGAGTTGGCTAGACTTTTTGTTGAGAACCTATACCGGTTGTATGGTCTTCCTTTAGACATAGTTTCTGATCGGGATAGGAAGTTCACTAGCCACTTTTGGAGAGCGGTCTTCAAAAGGTTGGATACAAAGCTTAGCATGAGTACAGCCGAGCATCCACAGTCGGATGGGCAAACAGAAAGGGTTAACCAAATCCTAGAGGATATGCTTCGAGCATATGTGAATGAAAGGCAAACTAATTGGGAGGAGTACTTACCTATAGTAGAGTTTGCATATAATAGTGCCAAGCACTCTTCCACTGGGCATAGTCCATTTTTGCTTATGTATGGGTTTCAGCCAAGGGCTCCTTATGCAGTTGGCTTGCAGAATGAAAAAGTTCAAGCTGCAAAGGACTTCTTGGAAGAAATGAATGATATGCTTAGACTTGCTAAGGACAGCATTAGGAAAGCTCAGGATAGGGCTAGAGCCTATGCTGACCCTCAAAGAAGAGATATCAACTTTGAGGTAGGAGAGCAAGTCTATCTTAGAGTTCCATCTAGGTCTGAAACCATGAAGACGGGACCTTGTCCAAAATTATCTCCTAGGTATTGTGGACCTTTCCAAATACTTAAGAGAATAGGAAAGATGGCTTACCAGCTCCAACTTCCAGAGAGTAGTCAAATTCATCCAGTTTTTCATGTTAGCCGGCTTAAGAAAAGGCTGGGTGAGTCTGACAACCTCATTCCAGATAGTGAGGTAGTAGAGCCTATTTCTGTTCAATCTATTCCACATGAGCCAGAGAGCATACTACGCACTCGAGAGAAACGGACGAGGAGTCACTTGTATAAAGAGTGTCTAGTAAAGTGGAAAGATAGTTCAGAAGATAGTGCCACATGGGAGCGGGTTAGCACCCTTCAGAGACGGTTTCCCAGTTTTAGTTTACCTTCCCAAGAGTTTTCTTAAGGGGAAGGATATGGGGAAACAACACGGAGACAGGACCATGTATTTCTATACATGGGGATATAGTGGGAGTGGTGGTTCTATTATTTCTCTCTTTCTTTTAGACCTTCCAATACCATTTTGAGGACAAAATGGAAGTAAGGGGAAGGAAATGTCACATGGAGTATCATATATGAATAGTATTTAGAGGTATGACCCTCCTCTTATTCATATAGAGTATGATGCTCACATGAGTGACAAGTGGCACTCATGAGTGAAACCTTGACCATTGACCCATTTTGGGTAGAGAGAGAGAGGGTAATCATAGAACTCATCACGCGGCTGGGCGGCAAGGAATTCTTCGATCTCCGTGCGCACATCACTGTCAGAGGATCATCGATTGGCGTGCAGGTACAGTCCCAAAATTGGGGAGCTCATCGGAGCCGGCGTCTAACACCATCTATTAACCTATTATTCACATGTTCTAAGCTTGTTGTACTACGTTCTCACATAAAACCGTCTTTCAATCATTTTCAAGCCACATGATTACTCTTTAATCCTCATTCTCATTATAGGCATTTCCTTAATATGTAGCCACTTCTTTCCATCATGTGTAGCCTATTCACGAGTACAGTTGTACTTTAATATTTAAACCCAGAGGTGTTCATGTAACTAGCTTTCTATTTGAAGAGATATTCTCATTTTTCTATTGTAATTATGTACTATACTTCTATTGTTAAAAGGATCTTCGTTTCTGACAACAATATCTTTCGAATTCACCAATTTTGATCTTTTATTAGCGAAAAACATTTCAATGAATGCTATGATAGTTATAGATCTTATGCTTAAATACATAGGAACTTTTTGAAGATCTAGACCATTTTCATTAATAAACTAACTTGACAAACAGTATTAATTTGAAACTTTGATAGATCAATTTTGTTGCTAAGGTTCCTATAGAGCTGGAGGTACTGCTTTTGTCTCATATATCAATGCACTTCTATTGTCACATCAATTTACTTTCATTAGATCATCATATGTATGATGTTAGTATTCATTTGGAAAGTTTGTTGAAATAACCCAATATAGATTTAAATGTTTAAGATAGAATATTCCTTTTCTTTGTATGGAATCTGATGGTAACGTTGGATAATACTGATATGACCCTTGTACTTTGACATGAATCAAGTATACCATATTTCCTAAATATACCTATCAGTAATTTCCACCAATTCATTTAGTTCAACATATTTTGATATTGAACTCCTTTGGACAGGAGCTTAGTTAGTAACTGATTACCTGAAATTATTCCTCTACGATATCCATTACTCATTACGTCACCCAATTAGAAAAAGTAATCAAGCCTTGTGCATTATGAAGACGCATGGCTTTCCATTCCTTGAAGATATAAATAAAACTATTGGATTTCAGGATCTTTTGAAAAAGTTAAGATCATAGAAGAGAGTCTTAAGCCCTGCAATAACGTTTTGAAAGCTTTTTTTCAATGAATATATTACGATATCTAAGCAAGTCTTTTGTTTTCAATAAAGCCTCTAGTATGTAATGTTTACATTTACTTTTTATAGTTAGAAAGCTTCGATTCTTAAAGCTTCCATTAGAATTCCAATAATCTGAATATAAGCTAGTAGCTTTGAAGGTCGGATTGAATTAAAATCCTTAGTTGGGTTAAATATCTTTTGAAACTGAAATAACTATGTACACCCTTAATGAACAAAAGAATAAACGTAGTGAATATGGATGGTTCTTATGTTTTTGCAAACAAAAGAAGAAAACGTAATGAAAACGCATATCATATGTTTTTGCAAACAAAAGAAGAAACGTAGTGAATTTGGATGTTTTTGATGTTGGAAACGCAGATCCTTTTGATATTAGAAATATTAAACATTATTACAATAGAGAAACGAGAATGTCGCTTCAAAAAATAATCAGGGTGTAAATATTAAAGTACAGCTGCACGGGTCAATAGGCTACACATTATGGAAAGAGGTAGCTACATATTTCCGGGACAACATGTCATGATATTCTCCTACGATCTTTATCTATCTTTCGCCCTTAAAGTTCGACTGTACGGGTGAATAGGCTACACATTATGGAAAGAAGTGGCTACATATTTCGGGGACACCATATCAAGATATCCTCCTATGACCTTTTAAACTATTAAATTGATTTCTAGCATTAGTGGATATGAGTATTTGTATGAAACATTCATTCATAGATCAGCATGCATACCTCGAGTCATTCATCAAAGAAACAGTCAAAATGTGAAATTGTTGAATCCGAAAAAACAAAAAAGAGTTTTACTCTCACGTGATTGCCTATTTTGTATTAAGGAGATGCCTGAAATGAGAATGAGTGGAAAAGAGCAATCATGTGGCTTGAAAATGATTTAATGAGGGTTTTATATAAGAGCTTAGCACAACGAGGTTAGAACATATGAACAATCGGTAATAGATGGATACGTACAT
>MU261934.1:20000-32500 GCA_020310875.1 Ceratopteris richardii
AAGGGTGTACAATGTTATGTAAGTTTCGAAAGGTGTTTCAACAAACTAAGTATTTTAATTCAATCCGACCTTCCAGCTACTAGATTATATTCAAAATACTAGATATCTAATGGAAGGTTTAATAATTGAAGCTTGTTAAAGATCTAAAGTAGATTTAAATATTACATATTCGCAGCTTTACTTCAAAGAGAAAAGTCTTGCTTAGATATCGTAATATATTCTTGGAAAAAAATCTCTTAAAACAGTATCGCATGCTTAAGACTCTCGCCTATGATGTTAACTTTTTAAGGAGATCTTAAAATGAAATATTTTTATTATATCTTAAAGGAATGAGAATCCATGGGTCTTCACAATGAGCAAGGCTTTATTAATTTTTATAATTGGTTGAGCTAACGAGTAAGGGATCTTGCAAAACAATAATTGGACCTATAAAATCACTAAGTAAACTCCTTTTCCAATGGAGTTCAATATCAACATGTGTTGAAGTAACTAAATTGGTGGAAGTTACGGATAAGAATATTTCTGAATTATGGTATACTTGATTCATGTCAAAGTACAAAGGTCATATGAATATTATCCAATTTTACCATCAGATTCCATTAAAAAAAAAAGGTATGTCTTAAACATTGAAGAATATTTCATACAAATAGTAACATCATACTTATGATGATCTATAAAATCTAAATTCATGTGAGAATAGAAGTGCAATGACATATGAGACATAACCAATACCTCCAAGTCTATAGTAACCTTAGCCTCAATTAATACGTATTGTCCCTGTAATCTTATTCAATATGAAAATCTATTTTTTTTTCCCGAAATAAAGGTTGGACATAATCTGTATGAGTGATTGTTTGAATGCTCTATGATACAGATAAAAGATATTACCTATTTATTCTTGTACATTCAAGCTAAATTTGATAATTATGTTGCTTCACTTCAATTGCATTTCTCCTGTACTGATAGTCATTCAAAAGTAGTTGTTAGTAAGGTTGCACTTTTACAGGCAAATAAAAGATTCTAGGATTTGTGAATATCATATATATATATATATATATATATATATATATATATATATATATATATATATATATATATATATATATATATATATATATATATATATATATATATATATATATATGTGTGTGTGTGTGTGTGTGTGTGTATGTCAATCTTCTGAAATATGTACCAAAATATATAGAATTTGTTTTATTGACTCTTTCTCGCTTGTTTGCAGTTGGTTCTATTGCTCATATGTGATCAAGAACGGAGGTCAACGACTCCAGGAGTCCACTTACCTCCCTTTCTTGAGAGCAGTGAGTTGATGGACCTCCCGACTTCGCAAGAATGATCGAGGTCCACGCATTACTCACCCTCACCGAGAACACTTTAATACAACTTTGCATGCAACTAATAGGGTAAGAAATATTTGCAATAGCGTATGTATCCTTTAAAATGGAACGCAATGAGAGAGAGAGAGAGGAGTGAACATAATGCGCAAGTTCTTTTATTCACTTTGATACATGGAATGACTCGATAACGACTTATTCACCACTTTGTGCTTGGTATTTCCATAGCGAAACGCATGCTTGACTAGCAACGCCTCACAATGCCAACTTGGTTGACCATGTACAGCTATCCACCATTGCTCCCCTAGGCCATTTACTAGTGATCCCGACTCCCATCTACTCATTAAAGAGACTTATATATTCACCTTTCCAGAATATCTGGCCACATTAGGCTATGTAAAGCTGATGTCTACTTCATGCAAAAAAATGGAGGATAAAAAAAAGGGAGTGAAGAGAAAATTCTCATACAGTTTATGTTCTTGATAATTGTAGTTTCTAACATTTATGCTCTCTATTAGCTGATCTGTGTTCTTATCTCCTCCAAGACAACAAGGGAGTCCCGGGAAGAGGTGCTTTCCTTAAGGGTAGGATTAGAGTTGGTGTTGGAAGGAGGTAGTTGTAGCCGTATGTAAATAGGATTATATGTGTTTTGATCTATTCTTTAGAGTAATTTTTATAGTTGTTTCCTATATGTCCCTTTGTATTCAGAGTTTCTATGCCTCATTTTTATGCTTATTATGCATTCTGATTACTATAAGTGTCAAGAATAGTTGACTAATGCGTTCCTCTAGTTAGAACCTTATTAATGTTCTAGTCTTATGGTGAGACCTTCTCCGAGAGTAAAGTGGAAAATGTATTACCTATAACCCACACAAAATTTCGACACCTATAGGTGAAAATTGCCACACGCCTAGTGGGATGGGCCGCTTGGAGGGAATTTTTAAACGTTATTCTGCAAGTAAACGATTAATCGTTAGAAGAATCCTAATTATTTAATCATATCGTCTGTATCTTTGACCTATCTTCTACTCATAAGCATCGCACAAAGAAAACTATTGAAGGTGAGTGCTGTTTTCCGCATATAGAAGTCCTTTATAATAGAGGATACTCACAGAACTACAAATAAGAAACTCGAATGAACAAGTGCAATGCATCCTTATAGATCCATCGTCACAAAGTTCATACTTCGACACTACTTGTTTTCTGAATTACTTTCCTCGAAAGAGACCATTGTAATTTGAGAATAAGTATGGGGGAAAGCGACATTCACATACACACCAAATGTTTTTCGAAATTGCCGCAGAAACTTACGATGGAATTATGTTTGGTTAGTTTCATATGTTTTATAAAGCTGAAGTCGCTACTGTCAAATACATCTCTTATGAGTCCCGAAAATGTTTACAATTTTATTTAGGTGTCAATTTTTCTTCCACGTTACACTTTCTTTGGCCATGTACCTATGAAAGTCTCTCTTTGTTATGAAAGAGTCAAAGGATAGCCTTCAGATCCCCAAGTTAAAAAAAAATATCAAAATTTATTTCAAATATGTACCCCATATGCATCTTAAATAATGCTATACTTGTCTTAAGTTTTATAAAAACATGAGGCTATAAGAACGACTCCGTTTGCGGCTATGTATGGTATTAATTGCTTGACTCCACCTTCTTTTTCTGATTTTCCAAATAAAGGAGAAGTGCCTAAAGAAATGCAATGAGACAGAGAGAGAGAAGAATGAACATAATGCAAAAGTTCCTTTATTCACTCTGATACATGGAATGATTCGTGAACGCCATCATTGGCAAACATATTTGACAGAAGAAATAGAAAGGTCGTAAGGTGCGCCGTTTGCGTATGTAAAGGACAGTGACTCCCCCAGGGCAAGTGCACGACCATCCTTCACTAAACAATCTCCTGGCGCGAGCCTTTTGAATGTATGAGGATTTATGAGTGTTGTTGTGGCGAATTCCCCGCAGGATACGTGCACGTGCTGAGCTGTGCAACGCCGATTCATACACATGCTGTAGATACTAACAGACCACGTAGGAACGCCGTCTGTAAACTCTCCGATTCTTCCACGAATCAACAGCAGGTCCCCGGCACCTCTACACTGTCGTTCATCTTCGTACAGCTTTCTATTCATCTCCGTCGGCAATCCGTAATAAAGATCGGACCGAAGCCCTGAATACGAGACACATCATCAGTACATCACTCATGAATCTTTTATGTGATAGGTAAATTCTTTATATGGCATTAATGACTTCGAAGTTCAGGTGCAGCGTTCCGAAATTGAAGTGCAGCTTTCCATATAAAGCAAGGAATAAGGAAGTCAAACACTGAACCTCCACGCACAAAAAAAAGGGGGAAGGAAAGAAAATGAAAAAACAATGGAAGAAGAGCAGACTACTGTAACGGAGCTCTAGTCCAAGAATTACGAGAGTGGATTTTTGTGAATTTCTAAGTACTGAAATGAGACGTCTTACGAAACCAAATGTATGTCACTGGACGAAGAATAGGTGATTCTAACGTACATCAGCACGTAAAAATATACCTGCAGTTGCGTGACCGCAGTGGAAGTATGCAGGCACTTGACCGCCAGTACGTCATGGGTTAGATATCTGTCAAAGGTAAGCGCTAACTGTAAAATCGAGAACACTATGCAGCAATCGAGACACGATGCAATGTCGATGACTGCTATGTAATAGGTTTCTTATATGTAACATCCTTAAGTCAGTTGTCGGCACTTGACCTCCAGTACGTAATGGGTTAGATATCTGTCAAAGGTAAGCGCTAACTGTAAAATCGAGGACACTATGCAGCAATCGAGACACGATGCAATGTCGATGACTGCTATGTGATAGGTTTCTTATATGTAACATTCTTAAGTCAGTTGTCGGCATAAAACCATAAAACGAATTTCGGAGAACGTCACAAATAATTCTATAAATAATCGAATCTGTACAGTCGTATTCTGTAATTTGCGACTCTGTCGTGTCGTATGTCCAACAGGGGATGTAAGAAACGGGGGCTGCTATTTTTCTTTTTAAATGGAGGAGCCTACTACTCCGGATTTAAAGGTTAAAGTTCGACTGTCCTCCTATGACCTTTTCAACTATTAAATTGATTTCTAGCATTAGTGGATATGAGTATTTGTATGAAACATTCGTTCATGGATCAGCATGAATAGCTCGAGTCATTCATCAAAGTAATGGTCAAAATGTGAAATTGTTGAATCCGAGAAAACAGAAAAGAGTTTTACTCTCACGTGATTGCCTATTTTATATTAAGGAGATGCCTGAAATGAGAATGAGTGGAAAAGAGCAATCATGTGGCTTGAAAATGATTTAATGAGGGTTTTATATAAGAGCATAGCACAACGAGCTTAGAACATATGAACAATCGGTAACAGATGGATACGTACATCTACGAGATATATACATTGTTCCTTAAGCGTGTACAAAGTTATGTAAGTTTCGAAAGGTATTTGAAGAAACTAAGGATTTTAATTCAATCGAGCCTTCACGGTACTAGATAATATTCAAACTATTAAATGTCAAATGGAAGGTTTAATAATTGAAACTTGTAAAATATCTAAAGTAGAAGTAAACATTCAATATTGGATGGGACAATAGAGCCGTATTGATATATGAAACATGTAATAGGACTCATTCTAAATCTTTGTGAATGGGAAACTCTATGAAGTCAAGTGAGATATGCATGGTATTTATCCAACTGCTCGTCATATTTCATCTCGTGAATTGATAGAATCTGATAAATAATTCATCACTCATTTACTTATGAAAACTCACTTTTTGCAGACATTCTCAAAGCTCATATTCATGTTGTGTGTGTCGATATATGAACGTACGTATACACTATCGAATGTGTGCATGCTTGTGATACCTAAATGTGTGCTCGGGTGAGTATATTTATGTGAATCTATGTGTCGCACAAAGTTTTGGGAATGTGGACCTCATGTTATAAGTGTGAAAACAAAGTAGAAAAGATAATGTAAGTAATTTAAAACAACAAAACGAAAACAAATACGTAAAGTTAAAGCAAGGCATAAAAATAGAAAAAGAAAACGCAAAGCACGCACAAAGCTATAAACTAAAAGAAATAGAGAAGCGGTGATCCGGGAATTCTCTGTGACTTTTGACAAGTATGCGATTGAAACAATCTGACACACGGTACGCTTACTGATTGAGGCCAATTTTATTTATCTTCTCTTGGCAACGTTGACGGAAGCTTGATCCGATGACAATGGCGACTATCTGCTACAGGCAGACAACACTCTGAGGACGACAACTGATGGATGGCGACGTACGCTTCATCATAGACTTTGGAGGGCCCACTTTTCGGGAAATAACTAAAGAAGGAGGTGAAGATTCGGACAGAGGAGATTGGCGATTCTGGTCGGCATCAAAGGGATCCCTTCTTGCAGGCGATGCTGGTATGTGCAAATAAAACACGCAATTAGAACGAGGTGATGAAAGTACTGTCAACAAATTTTTTCAATGGGAGCTGAAGAAGATCGATTCATGGTTTCTGAGAAGATAAAAAAAGGAGTATCTAGATTTTAAGAAGTTCTCCAAATACTAACCACAATCCAACTCAACAGAGTAGCTCATCTCAGAGAGATGAAAGCGATATTAGATGTCTGTCCTCCCTAAATTCAATCATTCTTCGCGCTCATACAGGCGCTTGTTTTCGCAAAGAGGATGGGAATAGATATGTATGACAATTCCTCAATGGGCTACTGCGATGTGCTTGAGTCTGCTGTGGAAGGAGAGGACAACGGCTTTTGTTTTGGCGACCCTCTAATTTTCTGTTACCTCGGACATATTTTCTGACGCCTTCCGATGAGATATTCAACAAAATTGTGATGATGGGAAAGGAACTCTGAATGAGATTTTATTAATGACACCTACATAAGCTATGGAGGGTGATTATTTCTGAAGTGAAACTCGATATCGATATGAAATCTTGTGATCATTTAGAAGTCACAAAATTTCGTTTGATGGGCGCGCACAATTCTGCTATAAGGAGCAATTGCTCGGCAGATGAGAACGCGAAGACATACGAAGATCTCTGCAGGTTTGTTTCCGTCATCTGGAAGATGATATTTGTCAGAAGGAATTCGTATCTTAATGCAGAGATGATAGGCATACAATTTGCCTTGAGAGGGTTAAAGCTAATGAAGCATAAAACTCTCAGAGAACAGAAGTTTTTTGAGATCAGAGTGAACCTAGCGAATTAGTTTATTGTGTTTTCTTTTATTTGTGACTTCCTGTTAGGTTCAAGGAGCACAAGCGGAGTAATGGGTTCTTTGATTGCTGTTCCTCTATCAACTGCCGCATTTGGAGCACTGAAGGGCCTTTGGAAAGGCAAGGACATGATATGCAGAAGATTTTCCATCCTTTGGAGAGCGTCCGTAGTTTTGGGGTGTAAATAAAACATTCTCATTTGTTAGTGGCACGCGGTACAACATGCTGCATTTTTTTTGGTGGATTGGCTAGGCTTTGGATTATCTGATAGGCCAAGTGTGGAATACACCATTGATGCCGACTTGGAGATATTCATATTTCTGGGATGGAACTTGAAGATGATGGAGGTGAAGCGTCCTCTTGGGGACCCTCTTCTCCATCAAAGAAATCAAGAAGATTTATCCGTGTGATTGATAAGAATCGCATTTGAGTAGTCATGTGAATTCAATTGAACCCTTCTCGTCATCAATGAAATGAAAATGGAAATGTGAACCACAAGATGGAGATTGTGATTGAGATTGAGAGTGAGAGTGAGAGTGAGAGTGTGATTGAGAATGAGAATGAGAATGAGAATGAGATTGCAATTATTATCGTATATGCACATGATTATGATTGTGATTCAGATTGGGAGTGTGAGTGTGAAGTGTGATTGTGATAAGCTCGGGGGTGGTCGGGAGGTTGAGGCTTTGTCAAGAAGCAATTATCAAAAGATATTATATCATGATGTTCGAATCTTCATTCGGAACTTATTTCTTGTATATGGACTTGGAAAACATGAGATTTATAAGATAAGTTTTATTTCATAAGCTTTTGTTCTCTTTATTATTTTGTTCATCCTTATGAGTAGCAATTATATGATCTCATGTATTTCTTTTCTCTCTGAGCGATTGGAGGAACGCTACAAGTGGTATCAGAGCGGAATCGATCCTCGGCAATGATAGAGGATTTGACACAAAAGATCCATGGGCACGAGGAGCTTATTGAGAATTTTCATGGTGGATTACGCAAATATGAGGTTGAAGAGCAACCAAAGGGCCTCACTATGCATGATTAGCAAGATAAGTTCTTCCTTCATCATTTTATTTCATATGCGTGCGTTGTGTTAAGTATACTTCAGCTAATCAATATAATCTTCATAAAAAATCTAATAAGGTCAGATAGTTCTAATAGTCAATTGGAGGACACTACGGTGTGATATAAGAAGACAGATGTAAGGAGATTGACATAGGCAGATGAAGCCGATGACGGAACTTGAATTCCGCGGTAGTGGAATTTCCAATTTGTTGATCATGATCATATCCGATGAGTAGGCATCGAAGATAGATAATAGATAAGTTTAGAGATAAGTCAAGCTTATACGAGTCTATATAGATAGCTAGGTATATAATAGATGTTCCTTTTTTGGGTGTGTAAATTTAAAGTGGAGCTTAATTGATAGCGTGCACTCTTGCAATTATTGATTGTAATTTTCGATTGTACTTTTCAAAATACTCCATGTGGTACATAGGAATTGATTATTTTTTTTTTATGTGTGCGGATTTCAAACAAGTATGCTAAGTGTACCAAAGTCCAAATTCGAGCACACAGTGGAAGCATAGCATTACTAATTTTATAATCTGCACATCTGTGTACACCATGCTTGTTGTGTACAAAGTGCATCCGTATGGTGAAACAAGACTTTAGACATCTAGAAAATTCTTTGTCTTCCTCTAAGTGTACGAGGAAGGCATCTTCATGGGTATGGTAGATTTGTTGCGTTACCAGAGATCACGACTATATTGTAAGATGACGGGTTATGAATAAACTAGTTCTTATATAATCTATCTTGTAGTATAATTTATCTATACATGCATATTCCTGAAAACACTGTATAACATTTGTAGAGCAAAAGAAGATAATGTACGTAGAGATAGAGCGAAGGAATGAGAGAGAGACCATAAATCATTGGTCCTGTGTTTCTGATTCATGCATGATTGATAAAAAGAGAATATATAATTATGTTGATTTTGTTATTATCAAAAACACCAGAAACAAGATTCTTCCAGTCATAGCACAAAACAAGCAGCATGATATCCATGAAGTCCTTTGGCCTTAGCTATGTTTTGATTTCTTGCATACTTATATTATGTACGATCTTCTAAATATGTTACTTTCGTGGAGAACTTATTTCAAGAAGTTGCTTCAGTTTCTAAGTTGTTTTCAAATCATGCAGGTTGATAACGATTAGATTCATGTAATATATATAAATATATCTTTTGATAGTGTGTATACTCCTGATTTATTCTGGATCATATTTCGTCAATCTTCCTGGTGAGTCTTTTATTTAGCTACGCAAGGAAGACAAGTGAAGCTCTATCATTAAACAAAAAGTAGAATAACACTAAACTCCAAGGATTGCTAATTTTAACCACCTATCAGGAGCTATAGAAGAGATCACGAGCTGCATGAAGAAGAGACACGTGATTACTAGTCTTTTCTAGAGCCATGTTTTGCGTCTGTGTTCAATAAAAGACTTGCATTCATTTTAGACGATGAATGCATCAGCATCATGGGACGTAGAAGAAGGGAAAGCTTTTCTGCTACAGTGCAGGGAGAAAGAGATGATGTCCTTCTTATATTGTTCAAAAGCTATGAAATGCAAGCTTCTTTTGTCGTATGCAGTTTTGGCAACCATGCTATCTAGACAATTATGAACTAGAATGTTGTTTTGGAATTCAAGATTGGAACTATCTTTATTAGAGACCATTCTTATATTCAATTCATAACGTTTTTGAGCAGATAATTAGTTAGTGGTTAATTTACTTGGAAAGTATTCTCAAATGGATCTTTAGAACATAAATATGCTCGTAAAACTATTCATATATTCCGTTGGGGATTCATGGATTAATTGATAATTTGTCCAATTAAAAAAAAATAGAATATTTCGTAAGGAGAACATTTGCTTAATGAATTTGAAGAAGATTGAAAGCTATGGACCATTAGGCTAGTGTATGTTCTTTTCCGTAGTTAAAGGTTGTGAGTATATTTGTAGATTTGTGCTAAACAAATGTCCTGCCTTTAAATGAGATAATTTCATAATTGATACAGATTGAGTATAGTCTTTCAAACTCTGAGGATAGAGTTCTTCAAAGAGGGAGAGAATGTAATAGGACTCATTCTAAATCTTTGTGGATGGGAAACTCTATGACGTCAAGTGAGATATGCATGGTGTTTATCCAACCGCTCGTCATATTTCATCTCGTGAATTGATAGAATCTGATAAATAATTCATCACTCATTTAGTTATGAAAACTCACTTTTTGCAGACATTCTCAAAGCTCATATTCATGTTGTGTGTGTCGATATATGAACGTACGTATACACTATCGAATGTGTGCATGCTTGTGATACCTAAATGTGTGCTCGAGTGAGTATATTTATGTGAATCTATGTGTCGCACAAAGTTTTGGGCATGTGAACCTCATGTTATAAGTGTGAAAACAAACTAGAAAAGATAATGTAAGTAATTTAAAACAACAAAACGAAAACAAATACGTAAAGTTAAAGCAAGCCATAAAAATAGAAAAAGAAAACGCGAAGCGCGCACAAAGCTATAAACTAAAAGAAATACGGAAGCGTTGATCCGGGCGTTCTCCGTGACTTTTGACAAGTATGCGATTGAAACAATCTGACACACGGTACGCTTACTGATGGAGGCCAATTTTATGTATCTTCTCTTGGCAAGTTTGACGGAAGCTTGATCCGACGACGATGGCGACTATCTGCTACAGGCAGACAACACTCTGAGGACGAGAACAACTGATGGATGGCGACGTACGCTGCATCATAGACTTTGGAGGGCCAACTTTTCGAGAAATAACTAAAGAAGGAGGTGAAGATTCGGACAGAGGAGATTGGCGATTCTGGTCGGCATCAAAGGGATCCCTTCTTGCAGGCGATGCTGGTATGTGCAAATAAAACACGCAATTAGAACGAGGCGATGAAAATACTGTCAACAAATTCTTTCAATGGGAGCTGAAGAAGATCGATTCATGGTTTCTGAGAAAATAAAAAAAAGGAGTATCCAGATTTCAGGAAGTTCTCCAAATACTAACCACAATCCAACTCAAAAGAGTAGCTCATCTCAGAGAGATGAAAGCGATATTAGACGTCTATCCTGCCTAAATTCAATCAGTCTTCGCGCTCATACAGGCGCTTGTTATCGCAAAGAGGATGGGAATAGATATGTATGACAATTTCTGAATGGGCTACTGGGACGTGCTTGAGTCTGCTGTGGAAGGAGAGGACAACGGCTTTTGTTTTGGCGACCCTCTAATTTTCTGTTACCTCGGACATATTTTCTGACGCCTTCTGATGAGATATTCAACAAAACTGTGATGATGGGAAAGGAACTCTGAATGAGATTTTAATAATGACACCTACATAAGCTATGGAGGGTGATTATTTCTGAAGTGAAACTCGATATTGATATGAAATCTTCTGATCATTTTAGAAGTCACAAAATTTCGCTTGATGGGCGCGCACAATTCTGCTATAAGGAGCAATTGCTCGGCAGATGAGAACGCGAAGACATACGAAGATCTCTGCAGGTTTGTTTCCGTCATCTGGAAGATGATATTTGTCAGAAGGAATGCGTATCTTAATGCAGAGATGATAGGCGTACAATTTTCCTTGAGAGGGTTAAAGCTAACGAAGCATAAAACTCTCAGAGAACAGCAGTTTTTTGAGATCAGAGTGAACCTGACGAATTAGTTTATTGTGTTTTCTTTTATTTGTGACTTCCTGTATGGTTCAAGGAGCACAAGCGGAGTAATGGGTTCTTTGATTGCTGTTCGTCTATCAACTGCCGCATTTGGAGCACTCAAGGGCCTTTGGAAAGGCAAGGACATGATATGCAGAAGATTTTCCATCCTTTGGAGAGCGTCCGTAGTTTTGGGGTGTAAATAAAACATTCTCATTTGTTACTGGCACGCGGTACAACATGCTGCATTTTTTTTGGTGGATTGGCTAGGCTTTGGATTATCTGATAGGCCAAGTGTGGAGTACACCGTTGATGCCGACTTGGAGATAGTCATATTTCTGGAATGGAACTTGAAGATGATGGAGGTGAAGCGTCCTCTTAGGGACCCTCTTCTCCATCAAAGAAATCAACAAGATTTCTCCGTGTGATTGATAAGAATCGCATTTGAGTAGTCATGTGAATTCAATTGAACCCTTCTCGTCATCAATGAAATGAAAATGGAAATATAACCACAAGATGGAGATTGTGATTGAGATTGAGAGTGAGAGTGTGATTGAGAATGAGAATGAGAATGAGATTGCAATTATTATCGTATATGCACATGATTATGATTGTGATTCAGATTGGGAGTGTGATTGGGAGTGTGAGTGTGAATGCGATTGTGATAAGCTCCGGGGTGGTCGGGAGGTTGAGGCTTTGTCAAGAAGCAATTATCCAAAGATATTATATCATGATGTTCGAATCTTCATTCAGAACTTATTTCTTGTATATGGATTTGGAAAACATGAGATTTATAAGATAACTTTTATTTCATAAACTTTTGTTCTCTTTATTATTTTGTTCATCCTTATTTCTTTTCTCTCTGAGTGTTTAAGGAACGCTACAAAACATAACCAGTACCTCCAGCTCTATAGTAACCTTAGCAACGAGATTAATCTATCAGATTTTCGGTTTAATATTGCTTCTTAATTTGATTTATGAATGAAAACAGTCTAGATCTTCAAGAAGCTCCTATTTTTTAGAGCATAAGCTTTATTATTCTCATATCGCATTCATTCACATGTTTTTGCAAATAAAAGAAGAAAATTAGTGAATTTAAATGTTATTTTGTTAGAAATGTAGATCCTTTTAACAGTAGAGTCA
>MU261934.1:55000-84018 GCA_020310875.1 Ceratopteris richardii
CGTTTCTTACATCCCCTCTTGCACGTACGACACGATAGAGTTCTAAATTACTGAATGCAACTGTACGACATGACAGATTCCATTAATTATAGAATTATTTGTGACGATCTCCAAAATTCGTTTTATGGTTTTATGCCGACGATTGATTTAAGGACATTCATGTAACTAGTCCCTTT
The DNA here is from genome assembly GCA_020310875.1 of Ceratopteris richardii. NCBI lineage: Eukaryota > Viridiplantae > Streptophyta > Polypodiopsida > Polypodiales > Pteridaceae > Ceratopteris > Ceratopteris richardii. The sequence goes on from MU261934.1 coordinate 55,177, forward strand.
TTGAAGAGACATTCTCATTTCTCTATGTAGCTATGTACTATACTTCTAGTATTAAAAGGATGTGCGTTTCCAACAAAAATGTCATTCAAATTCACTAATTTTCTTTTTTTATTCGCAAAAGCACTTTTACGAAAGCGATGTGAAAATTTTAGATCTCATGGTCAAATACATAGGAATTTCTTGAAGATCTAGACCATTTTAATTAGTAAATTAATTTGACAAACAATATTAAGCTGAAAATCTAATTGATATATTTTGTTGCCAAGGTTAGTAAGCCTACTCCTGTGGATTTAAATATTAAAGTACGACTGTACGGGTTAATACGCTACACATTATGGAAAGAAGTGGCTACGATTCTTTAGGAATAACTTGCATAGCAGAACTTTCCAAAGACTTATTATTCATCTAGCCTAAATGAACACTTATTTTCCCTGTACTTCTTTTCAGTATGAAAATGTTGAATTTCCAAAATGAAGAATGGACATAATCTGTATGAGTGTTTGCGTTAGTGCTATATAATACAGATAAAAGGACTTTCCTATTTTTTGTTGTACATTCAAGCTAGATCTGATAACTATATCATTATTGGATATGACTATTTGAATGAAACAAGTTCATAGATGAGCATGAATAGGTCTAGTCATTCATTGAAAAACTGGTGAAAATGTCAAACCGTTGAATCCAAAAAATAGAAAGAGTTTTACTCTCACGTGATTACCTATTTTATATCAAGGAAATGCCTATAATAAAGATGAGGGGAAAAGAGTAATCATGTGGCTTGTAAATAATTTAATGAGAGTTTCGTGTTCGGAGGATCCTTAACAAGTTAGCCATAACCACGACTAGTGAGTCTACCTCCCCTCTGCGCTCCCTAAATTTATCAATTGATTTGGGTGCGACACCATTGTCGAAAGAGGGGTATAGGAGAACTCTAGACTTCTCCTCAGATACGTCCGAAGAAACACCAGTACAAATGGAGGATCTCTCTCATTTACTCTCCAGATTAAACATCAAATTCCCTACCTTCAAGGGACATGCTTATGAGGATGCTGATGATCATGTGAGGAGATTCATCTCTTTATGCCGTGGACGTGGTCTGCAAAATAGAGAGGATGCAATGCTAGCACTTTTTCCATCTACATTGGAGGGTCTTGCAGATAAATGGTACAGTCAATATGCAGATGGTCATTTTGCTACTTGGGAGGCTCTGAAGGCGGCTTTCTCACTAACATTCAGAACAAGTGATTCTTCGGAAAGAGCTCTAGATCAGCTAGAGAATTTGAAGCTAAGGCCAGGTGAATCCTTTCATGAACTTCACACTAGAACAAAAGCACTTGTTGCACGTCTACCACATGATCCAGGTGATTTTTTGGTTAAAAAGTGGATTGAGAAGGCTCTGCCCAGGTCATCTCAACAGAAGCTTCGTGAGTCTCTTAGATTGGATGCTACCCTCAATGATTTTTTTGCAGCTGCATCACGCATTGAAGAAGCAAGGCAACATTTTGAAGGGGATACACAACCAAAGTATGCTGCAGATCTGGATCCTATTGAGCAACTGAGGAGGGAATTGGAAGCGTTGAAGATGCAACAAAATCAACAAGAAGAGAAGGTCTTGCCACCACTGCATCGCACTGATGATGAAGTAGCCCAACTTCGCCGAGAGTTAGAAGACTTGAAGACCACTCAGGATATAAGGAGACAAATTTGGTGTACAATCTGTAATAACAATGGACATTCCAATGCTAATTTCCCTATTAAGGTAAGCTCTCAATTTTGTGGAAAAGATGGTCATGAAGCCAGAGATTGTTATTACCTCAAGGGTACACAGTAGAGAGGTAACCCTCAAACTTTGGATTCATACTATGCTAGTACTTCAAATACATCTAATAGAGAGGAGAATAGGCCTGCAAAGCCTAGATATAATAGACCCTTGATGTGCTATCGTTGTGGTGAATATGGCCACATGCAAAATAGGTGTTCCCTCCCAAAAGATGCACCTCCTTGTCAACATTGTCCAGAGGCCAAGGATCATTATACCAAAGATTGCCCAAGAGGTCATCCTGCTCCAATTCATATGATTGCAGTCTCTCCACATGAAGAAGGAAAAACCACTCAGACTTATGCTGTTTCATCCTCTGCAATGCCCATGATGACTAGAGCTAGGCAAGCAGCTGCAACCCAGAGAGATGAACAACAAGGATTTCAGGATAAAGAGGAAGAAAAGGAGTCTGGATGGAAGGACCAAGCACAAATTGAAGGAGCTTATAATAAGATGACTACTTCTCTAAAGAGCCAACCAACAAGTCTGCAAGAAAACACTCAGGAGGTAAACATTGAACAGATCTTGAAAGGTATTCATCACAAGGTTAGTCTATATGAACTTATAAGGATGGATTCAAAAATAAGAAGTGACTTACTGAAGATTATACACTCTGCTCACTTGGTCCAATCACCTAGTATAGATGGATTCATGGTTGATTTTCCCCCTGCACCCTTAGCAGACTACCAAAGTTCAAGATTATCAGTTTGTATAAAGGATGAAGCTCTTACAGGTGTGATCATAGATGGAGGCTCTCGTATCAATTGGATGCCAGATTTTACAATGAAGAAGCTAAATTTGAACCCCACCAAAATGGCACCATTTACAGTTACACTAGCAGATCAACATCGGGTTGCGCCTCTTGGCATTATTGAAAAGGTACGGATGATAGTACAGGGTTGCCACTTTGTTTTGGATTTTGTTGTTATTGCACTTCCACAGGAGACTTCCTATCCTTTGCTCCTGGGGAGACCTTGGCTGAGACAAGCAAAAGCTTTGCAAGATTGGGGGAAAAATAAACTATGGATTTCAACAAGCACCAATAGCCAACTGCAACTACACTTGGAAGAAGGATTTGATTCAGGAAAAACCACTGGATATACTGTGGATACCCAGGTAATGCCCTCTCTACCCCAAGAAGATGATACATTGTTAAATTGGATGATGGGAAGTGCAGAGTGTTGCTTAGTGGAAATCAATGAAATTGAGGAAGAAGTTGCAGATAAGGAAATTACAAAAAAGGGCAATGAAGACCACAAGGTGTTGGAGAATGAGCAATTGAAGGAAAATACAAGCTTTGAGGAGGCAACCAATATAAAAGTATCAGGGAGGGAAGACTATGAACCTAAGAGCAGAGAAGATCTTCCTTTTGCGGATATACCTCAAGGATGGATGAAAGAACAGGTTGCAGAATATAAATTAAAATCCACTCCTGCATATAGTGGAGATGATTTCTCAAACAGGACCAGTCCTGAAACATTGGTTCAAGAAGTAAATTTAGGGGATGAAGAGAACCCTCGAATGGTCCATTTGGCATCCTGGTTGTGGCATTATCCTCTCTTGCTACAGAAGGTAACTTCTTTGCTTTTTACTTATAAAAGTGTCTTCGCATGGTCCTACAAAGATCTAACAGGGATACCAGAAGAGCTTGGGTTACATCGGATACCCTTAGTTGAGGGAGCCGCGCCTGTAAGAAGTAGACCATATCGACTCAATCGGAAGTATGCAGAGGCAGTAAAAGCAGAGATTACAAAACTAGAAGAAGCGGGTATAATTGTTCCAGTAGAACATTCCAGGTGGCTTTCCTCTATGGTTATTGTGCCCAAGAAAAATAGTGGAAAAATAAGAGTATGTGTTCATTTCCGTGCTTTGAATAAAGTGACTATTCAAGATGGATTTCCTCAGCCCTTCACAGAGCAAGTGCTTGAGGAAATCCATGGATGACTTTCATGGATGACTTTCATGGATGACTTTCATGGATGACTTTTCAGTATTTTCAGGTACAGATAAAAGAGCAGCAGTTCAAGATTTCCATGACCATTTGGAAAATTTAAAAGAAATTTTTGAGCAATGTCTCAAAATGGGTTTGAAATTGAATCCTGATAAATGTCACTTTTTGGTCACTAAGGGTACTCTTCTTGGTCACATAGTATCTGCTGAAGGTATAACTGTTGACGCTGCAAAGGTTACAGCTATTCTTTCTATGCCAATTCCACAAAGCCCAAAGGAAGTGCAAAGTTTCTTGGGCCATGCAGGGTATCACAGAAGATTCATTAGGACGTATTCAGAAATTGCTAAGCCCTTGTCAAGGCTTACCAGTAAAAAGATCCCTTTCTCATGGAGTGCTGAAGCCGACAAAGCATTTTGTGAGCTAAAGTTGAGGCTATGTACTGCTCCACTTTTCAGTGTGCCTAATTGGTCATTGGAATTTCATGTGCATACAGATGCTAGTCTTCATGCTGTTGGTGCAGTTCTAGCTCAACCATCATCTCACAAAGTGGATAGACCTATCTCTTATGCAAGCAGACTACTCAACCAAGCTGAAAGAAATTACAGTACAATGGAAAGAGAAGGTTTGGCTATCATATTTGCTCTTCAGAAGTTCCGACATTATCTCCTTGGTGTACATTTCATTGTTATTTCTGATCATCAGCCCTTGAAGTATTTGATAAACAAGCCTAGAGTAGCTGGAAGGATTTGGAGATGGTTACTCCTATTTCAAGAATTTAATTTTGATATTCATATTAAGCCAGGAAAAGAGCACTTCATCGCAGATCAAGTGTCCAGGACGGCAATGAGCGAGAAGGCAACAGGTATCAATGACGAACTGGTCGATAGCAATCTCTTCCTGATAGCAATTCGGACTGGTTGGTATGATGAAATTCTCCTAGTTCTTACTACTGGAAAGATCCCATAACACTTGACACCTGTAGAAAAGAGAAGATTGCTCCTGAAAACCAAAGCATATTCTCTTATAAATGGAAATTTATATAAATACTGTCAGGATGATATATTGAGAAGGTGTGTCTATCCAGAGGAGGTAAATCTTTTGCTCGAGGCTGCACACAATGAAGGACACTTAAAAGGGGAAGAATTGGCTCATAGAATCATCCACAAAGGGTTATGGTGGCCTCATATTTTCAAGGATGCAATCAAGTTTGCAAAAGAATGCCACATCTGTCAGAGATGTGCTCCCACGCCAACCAGATTGAATTTCCAACCATTAGTCATATCTACCGGATGGCTTCCATTTGAACGATGGGGTCTTGATTTCATAGGGCCAATTAGCCCAACTGGGCAACCAGGACGTAAAAAGTATATTTTGATGGCCACATGTTATGCCACTAAATGGATAGAGGCTAAAGCTACTCTGGACTGCACGGCTCTGACAGTAGCTAAATTTGTGTATAAACGTATTTTCTCAAGATTTGGTTGCCCATTGGAGATTACTAGTGATAGGGGCACACATTCTGTAAATCAATTGCTCCAGTTTATATTTGACAAGTACAAAATCTTCCATAAAAAGTCTTGTGCCTATTATCCAAGGGCAAATGGCCAAGCAGAGAGTTCCAATAAGATTTTGATTGGACTACTTCGCAAATTATCTTTTGATCATCAAAGCTCTTGGCCACTAGCACTAATTGGTGCAATTTGGGCTTTCAGAACCACGAAGAGGGGAACCACAGGCGAGACTCCGTTTCGCTTAGTTTATGGGAAAGAGGCATTGGCACCATTTGAGTTTATCATCGGAAAAGAAATAGGAATCAAAACCATTGGAATTGAACCCCCCATTCAGAGATTGGTGGCATTAGAAGAGTACAGAGAAGGGGCAATGCAGAAACTTCTGGAGACACAAGAAGAGCGCAAGAGATTGCATGACACGTATGTGAGATCCAACAAATTTCAGGAAGGGTCTATGGTTTTAGTGCATCAGGTTCCACCAATTCAAACTAAATTGGCACCCAAATGGGTAGGACCATATAAGGTTATCAGGGTATTGCCACATGGCGCTGTGCATCTGGAAAATCTGCAACGTAAAAGGATTCCTTTGGTCAACATCTCTAGAGTGAAGAAGTATCTAAACTAAGTCGACTTGGAAGAATTTCAACCACTGTACATACCACGTGTCATTCGAGTATTAGCAGTATTTCATTCAATAAGAAGACATTGCACCAAGGATGGTGCAAAAGCTTGATGTGGGGGTCTGTAGCACCCCTCCTCCTTTCCTTCTCTCTAGCTAGGCATGCAGGAGGACGTATGGTTTTCATTTTGACCATGGTGGCCCTCCCTGCTAATGGAGCATCCCCCTCTCTCTCTCTCTCTCTCTCTCTCTCTCTCTCTCTCTCTCCCTCTCTCTCTCTCTCTCTCTCTCTCTCTCTCTCTCTCTCTCTCTCTCTCTCTCTCTCTCTCTCTCTCTCTCTCTCTCTCTCTCTCTCTCTCTCTCTCTCTCTCTCTCTCTCTCTCTCTCCTCCCCGCCACCCCACCCCGCCACCCCACCCCGCACCCCCGTCCCGCCACCCCACCCCACACCCCCACCTCGCCACCCCACCCCACCACCCCACCCTGCACCCCCGCCCTGCCACCCCACCCTGCTGCGCTCCCCCCTCCCTCTCTCTCTCTCTCTCTCTCTCTCTCTCTCTCTCTCTCTCTCTCTCTCTCTCTCTCTCTCTCTCTCTCTCTCTCTCTCTCTCTCTCTCTCTCTCTCTCTCTCTCTCTCTCTCTCTCTCTCCTCTCGCCGCCACCCCACCCCGCCACCCCACCCCGCACCCCCGTCCCGCCACCCCACCCCGCAGCCCCAACTCGCCACCCCACCCCACCACCCCACCCTGCACCCCCGCCCCGCCACCCCACCCTGCTGCGCCCCCTCCCTCTCTCTCTCTCTCTCTCTCTCTCTCTCTCTCTCTCTCTCTCTCTCTCTCTCTCTCTCTCTCTCTCTCTCTCTCTCTCTCTCTCTCTCTCTCTCTCTCTCTCTCTCTCCCCTCCCCGCCACCCCACCCCACCACCCCACCCCGCACCCCCGACCCGCCACCCCACCCCGCACCCCCGTCCCGCCACCCCACCCCGCACCCCCACCTCGCCACCCCACTCCACCACCCCACCCTGCACCCCCGCCCCGCCACCCCACCCTACTGTGCCCCCCCTCTCTCTCTCTCTCTCTCTCTCTCTCTCTCTCTCTCTCCCGTCCCCGCCACCCCACCCCGCCACCCCACCCCACCCCGCACCCCCGTCCCGCCACCCCACCCCGCACCCCGCACCCCCACCTCGCCACCCCACCCCACCACCCCACCCTGCACCCCTGCCCCGCCACCCCACCCTGCTGCGCCCCCCCCCCCCCCCTCTCTCTCTCTCTCTCTCTCTCCTCCCCGCCACCCCACCCCGCTCCCCCGTTTCATGCCCCCATCCCGCCACCCCAACCCGCTTCCCCGTTTCACCCCCCCCTCACCCCGCCTTTTTCCTCTCTCTCTCGCTCTCTCTCTCTCTCTCTCTCTCTCTCTCTCTCTCTCTCTCTCTCTCTCTCTCTCTCTCTCTCTCTCTCTCTCTCTCTCTCTCTCTCTCTCTCTCTCTCTCTCTCTCTCCCCTCCCCGCCACCCCACCCCGCTTCCCCGTTTTCCCCCCCCATCCCGCCACCCCACCCCGCTCCCCCTTTTTCCCCCCCATCCCGCCACCCCACCCCGCTCCCCCGTTTCACCCCCCCTCACCCCGCCTTTTCCCCCTCTCTCTCGCCTCCCCACCCCGCCACCCCACCCCGCTCCCCCGTTTCACCCCCCCCTTCTCTCTCTCTCTCTCTCTCTCTCTCTCTCTCTCTCTCTCTCTCTCCCCTCCTTGCCACCCCACCCCGCACCCCCACCCCGCACCCCCACCCCGCCACCCCAGCCCGCTCCCCCGCTTCCCTCCCCCATTCCGCCACCCCACCCCGCTCCCCCGTTTCACCCCCCCACCCCGCCTTTTCCCCCCCTCTCTCTCTCTCTCTCTCTCTCTCTCTCTCTCTCTCTCTCTCTCTCCCCTCCCCGCCTCCCCACCCCGCCACCCCACCCCGCTCCCCCGTTTCCCCCCCCTTCTCTCTCTCTCTCTCCCTCTCTCTCTCTCCCCTCCCCGCCACCCCACGCCGCACCCCCACCCCGCCACCCCACCCCGCTCCCCCGCTTCCCTCCCCCATTTCACCCCGCACACCCGCCACCCCCCCCCCCCCCGCCCCTCACGTGTGCACCCCCCTCTCTCTCTCTCTCTCTCTCTCTCTCTCTCTCTCTCTCTCCCCTCCCCGCCACCCCACCCCGCACCCCCACCCTGCTACCCCACCCCGCTCCCCCGCTTCCCTCCCCCATTTTACCCCGCACACCCACCACCCCCCCCGACTTCCCTCCCCCATTTCACCCCGCACACCCGCCCCCCCCCCGCCCCCTCACGTGCACACATGCGCCCCCCCTGTTCCTCCTCACACTTCCCCTCTCACACGTGCCGCCTACTCCCGCCACCTGCACATATGCGCCCCCCCCCCCCCCCCCACGCATGCATACACACCCATACCCTCACACACACGCACACCACACATGCACAACCACACATATGCACACACACACATCCATACATACACATCCTCCCTGTACTCACACACGCACACACCACACATACACAACCACACATATACATACACACACGTCCATACATTCACACACATCCGCACATACTCACTCACACATACTCACACACATGCATGACCTCATCCACACACATGCACTCTCTCACACACATGCACCACACCCCCACACAATCACACACACACCCATGTGACATGCACACACCCCCCCCCCTCAAACACATACACACACACATACACCCGCACCATTACACATCCGCCCCCGCACAATTCTCGAGACCATTCCTCCTTCCAAGCCATCTGAGGAGATGCCAGATATAGAGCTTGATGAATGCGAGGAAATCATCCTGCAAAATGTTAACATGGAAGAAGAAATGAGAAGGAAGCAACAACAACCCATGCATGAGGCTTAGGAAGAGGAGGAAGAAGCTGCTTCTGGTCCGAGAGTTCAGTGTGCTCAACATTTATCAGTCATCATCGGAGATAAATAGGACTTGAAATTAAAGTGGAATGGTGGAAAGTGAAAGTAGTCGCCGCCAACCCTTCACGGCCACTACCTATTTTTGAGGATTCAATTCAAATCAAGGGAATATTTGACCTACCCCCTAATTTTGGGAGATCAACCGGCGCGTGATCAGTGGACGTGAAGCAAGACCCTCTTGACCTATTGAGTCCTATAAAAACAATGGATTTGTGCTCATTTGGGTAAATTTTTTTTGGAGTTACATTGACGCGTGTTTACGTGCAGAAGTTCTCTCTTGCACTTGGTGGTTTCAAGCCTATTGTAGGAGCTACTCTGTAGTGTGGATACAGAGGGTAGGCTTCTCAGTGGAGGGCTATGAGCACTATAGTGTAAGAGAGTAGCTTGGATTTATTTTATTTTCTGTGAGTCAGTGTGTTGATTAATCTCTATTCTCTTGAGAAATTCTACCCTTTGTATTGCTCTGAGTTAGCCTGCATATCAGCGGTCCCTTATGCTGATCTGTTGTATTGGAGTTAATACTTTTAGGGTGGCTTGTCAGCCCTAAGCTTGCATTTTTGAGCATCACTCTGCCCAACCGTGTAATCGTCTGATTCGAATCAAAAAGGGTATGGTCTTCCTTGGTCATTGGTTGTCCATATTTTCTGAAGTATTACCACTCTGTGCAATCCGTGTTATCTACCTGCTCAAAGAAATGTGAAAGGGTATACTTCCCTAAAGAGAACCCCCCTTGAGTAGGTGATGTACTAGACGTGTTTAGTTTGCATTCTCTACTTTCGTTAAAAGCGGATACCCCAGTACCTCCTCTACACATATGCATATGTGTGTATGCATATGCATGTGTCTATGCATATGCATGTATGTGTGTATGCATATGCATGCTTGTATGTGTGTATGCATATGCATTTGTGTGTATGCATATGCTTGTATGTGTGTATGCATATGCATGTATGTGTGTATGCATATGCATTTGTGTGTATGCGTATGCATTGTGTATGTGTGTGTATGTGTGTATGCATATGCATTTGTGTGTATGCATATGCATTTGTGTGTATGAATATGCATTGTGTTTATGTGTGTATGTGTGTATGCATATGCATGTGTGTATGCATATACATTTGTGTGTATGCATATGCATTGTGTATCTGTGTGTATGTGTGTATGCGTGTATGTGTGTATGCATATGCATGTGTGTATGCATATGCATGTGTGTATGCATATGCATGTGTGTATGCATATGCATTTGTGTGTATGCATATGCATTGTGTGTATGTGTGTATGTGTGTATGCATATGCATTTGTGTGCCTGTGTGTATGTGTGTATGCATATGCGTTTGTCTGTATGCATATGCATTTGTGTGTATGCGTATGCATTTGTCTGTATGCATATGCATTGTGTATGTGTGTATGCATATGCATGTGTGTATGCATGTGCATGTGTGTACGCATATGTATTTGTGTGTATGCATATGCATTGTGTATGTGTGTATGTGTATGCATATCCATTGTGTATGTGTGTGTATGTGTGTATGCATATGCATGTGTGTATGTGTGTATGTGTGTATGCCTATGCATGTGTGTATGCATGTGTGTATGCATATACATGTGTGTATGCATATGCATGTATGTGTGTATGCATATGCATGCTTGTGTGTATGCATATGCATGCTTGTTTGTTGCAACAGCGTAGCGACAGTAATTGCTCATGAATGAATGACTCTCCTCCCAACCAAATGCCTCTATATATAGCTCTCTCAAGGGGACTACCTTCTTGGGCAGGTGAATGCTAATCATCCAAGTGTCAGCCATGTAACTGCATGTGCGCCAAGTGTCCAATGGATGCTTCTAGAAGGTTCTAGAGCTCTTTGGGCAAAATACTCTTCCCATGTATCCCATGGGGATTGAACCCAAGACCTCGTCCTTCACATCCTTGAGACTTAACCACTAAGCTAAGTGGTTCACTTGTTCACAAGAGCACAAGACCTCCTAGTAAGTCTAAACTCGAGATCTTTGGTCATACACACTGATGACCAAACGGTGTCCGATTTCAGATCTGTCTGAACCGGCCAGACCCTTGGATCATAGACTTACTTTATTACATTCTTCCCCCCTTGGAAAATATTTTCTTCCTCGAAAATTAGAGCTATATATACTGTAGGCAACCCCCGAGCCTCATGTTCTAAAACTTGAAGAACATGCATTCATTCAAACAGGTTATTTACTTAGATCTTGAAAGTAAAAAACCTTATCATATTCTAGATCTTGAAGAACATGATCGGTTTATCTACTAAAAACTTGAAAGTAGAAAACCTTCTTTATTTGGGACCAACTTAAAACTTGAAAGCTGGAAAACGTCGTTGGATTGTGGAAACTTTTTCCCATGTTGAATTTTCTTCAGTTCCATCCTTCCATTTTACTAAGCACTCTTCATACAAGTGGCTTCTTGTACGTTTATCTCGGGTGCGAAGTATCCTTTCAGGTTCATGAGGAACTGTTTCATTTACTGGAATAGGAAGTATGACCTGATGTCCAACTAGATTATCTGAATCTGTTAGACTCTTCCTAAGTCGGCTAACATGGAACACTGGATGAATCCAACTATCATCTGGAAGTTGTAATTCATAAGCCCACAAACCAACTTTCTTGGTGATTGGAAAAGGACCGCAATATCTAGGCGACAACTTGGCGCATTGACCAGTCTTGAACTTTTCCGATCTTTCAGGAATACGAAGATAAACTTGATCGCCAACCTGAAAAGTAACATCTCTTCGCTTTGGATCGGCATAAGCTTTTGCACGATCTTGAGCTTTCTTTAAGTTTTCTTTAGCTAACTTGAGCTTAAAGTTCATGTCTTGAAGAAACTCTTGAGCTGCTTGAACTCGTTCATTATGAAGTCCCACTGCATAAGGAGACCTAGGCTGGAAACCATACATTAACATGAATGGGCTAAATTCAGTGGATGTATTCTTGGCACTATTATAGGCAAATTCAGCTAAAGGAAGATAATCTTCCCAATCAGTCTGTTTGGAAGTAACATAAGCTCTAAGTATGTCTTCCAAAATCTGATTGACTTTCTCTGTCTGTCCATCCGTCTGGGGATGTTCAGCTGTACTTAAACTTAGTTTAGTTTCAAGTCTACTAAAGACTGCTCGCCAAAAATGACTTGTAAATCGAGCATCTCTATCAGAAACTATGTCTACTGGAAGACCATAGAGTCTATAAAGTTGATTTACAAATATTTTTGCAAGTTCTGGAGTCTTATAAGTAGTCTTGACTGGTATAAACTGAGCAAGTTTAGTCAATCGATCAACTACAACCCAGACTGAATCAAAGCCCTTCTGAGTGCGGGGTAATCCAGAAATGAAATCCATGGAAATACTTTCCCACTTTCCTTTGGGAATTTCCAAAGGATGCAGCAATCCTCCAACTTTAAGTCGTTCAAACTTATTGACTTGACATTTATGGCACTTAGACACATAGTTTTGCACATCTCGATGCAAACTAGGCCAATAAAAATGTCTTTTCACTAACTCATAGGTTCGGTTAATACCAGGATGTCCTGCACTTGGAGCATCATGGCATTCGAAAAGTACTTGATTTCGTATGTCCATTCTACTTGGGACACAAACCTTACCTTTATAAAGCAGATATTCATCTTGGAGAGAATAGTGTTTAAACTTTCTCTCAGAAGTACTTGCTTCAGTTTGTTTATCTTGTTCAGCTGCTTTCCATGCTTGACTGAAGCTTGGATCCTCTTTGCAGCTTCCTTTCAAAGTTGAAATAAATTCACTTTGAATTTGTACGAAACTTAGATTGTTCAACATAGGCATCCGACTTAAGGCGTCTGCCACTGCATTGAACTTTCCTTTTCTGTACCTGAGCTCATAATCGAACTCTTGTAACTGTTCGGCCCATCTAGCTTTTCTACCTCTAAGATCAGGTTGGTTTGCAAACCACTTTATGCTCTCTTGATCAAAAACTATGGTCAGCTTTGATCCATATAGATAATGGCGCCATTTCTTTAGAGCATTTATAATAGCGAACATCTCTTGCTCATAGGTAGAGTAGTTTTGCTGAGCAGGACTTAGCTTTCTACTTTCGAAAGCTATTGGTCGACCATCTTGGCTTAGTACTGCTCCTACTGCAGATGAACTTGCATCTGTCTCTAATTGGAAAGGCTTGTTCGGATCTATGATCTGTAGAACCGGGGCCGATGCTAAAGCAAGTTTAAGTTCTTGAAAACTCTTTGCTTGCTCTTCTTTCCAATTTAACTTTTGATGCTTCCCTTTGAGTTGATCCGTCAAAGGTACTGCAATCTTGGCATATCCAGCCACAAACTTCCGATAATATCCGGCCAATCCGAGAAAACTTTGTAGTTCTCGAACCGTCTTGGGCTCAGGCCATTCAAGAATCACTTGGACCTTTTCAGGGTCAACTTTGATTCCTTCCGCGGAAATAATATGGCCTAAATACTTTACTTCTGGGGTAAAGAATTCACATTTTGACTCTTTACCGTAAAGTTTATTATCGCGAAGAAGTTGAAAAACTTTTTTCAAGTGCTCTAAGTGACTTTCATGATCTTTACTGTAGATCAGAATATCATCGAGAAAATCTACTACAAATTTTCCCAAATACGGCTTAAGCACTTGATTCATCAAAGTCATAAATGTTGCGGGTGCGTTTGTCAACCCGAACGGCATCACTAAAAACTCGTAGTGACCAAACTTTGTTCGAAAGGCTGTTTTAGGAATATCATCAACTTTGATTCTGATCTGATGATAACCTTGGCGTAAATCAATCTTAGAAAAGATTGTAGCTCCCTTTAAACTATCGAAAAGATCTTCGACTAGTGGCATGGGATACTTGTTCTTTATCGTAAGATTGTTTAACGCCCTATAATCTACACACAGCCTCATAGTTCCATCTTTCTTTTTCACTAGAAGGATGGGTGCTGCCCATGGAGACTGGCTTGGGCGGATAAATCCTTTATCCAAATACTCTTGGATTTGATTTTCCACCTCTTGATTTTGGACATAGGGGAGGCGGTATGGGTTTTGAGATTTTGGCTTGGTACCCGGAAACAGATCTATGCTGTGATCGATGTTTCCACGAGAGGGTGGCAAGCCGTAGGGGAGTTCCTTAGGGAACACATCTTTAAATTCCTTCATTAAATTGTTAAATTTAACATAAACTTCTCGAGGAATAAAGGACGAGACATAAGAAACTTGATTTATATTATCAGAATCTGTTACATCTGTGCCAAGGACAAGAAAAGCTTGGGTCCTGGCTTCATTATTTACAAGTTTCTGTAGTTCAGTGTATGATATCAAAGGGATACTTGGAACATCATGCTCACCCTTGATCTTGTACACAATTCCGTCACGCTGGAATTCCAAAGTATTTGTAAAATAACACCTGGTCAATGAAGGACCTAGACTCCATAGCCACTCTCTCCCTAAAACGAGATCTACCCGATCCATATTCATTATTTGGAAGTCCAAGGTGTCTTTAAATCCTTGGATTTCTAGTTCCAAATTACAAATCATTGTGTCCCAAACACGGGTGTCTTGACCGTGCATCATGGAGACAATGTATTTATGAGGCGATGGTTCCTGAGGAAGAGCCAGTTTTTTTACTAACGCATAATTGATAAAATTATGCGTAGCAGAGTCATCCACCATTATCCGGATGGTGTGACCTTTTACTGATCCATGCAACTTGACCAAATCATGTGGACCAAACTCTTGAGGTTGCCACATGTTTTTGGAGATTTGACATGAATGGGTACTGTCGCAGTGCATAATCTGAACCTTCTTTGCACTTGAATTTGCATCCAAGTTCAAAGATTGAATCAGATGGATTTGCTGCTTACCCTTTCCCTTACTTTCTCTTCCGACTGGACAGGCACGGCTTCGATGTCCAGGCTTAAGACATTTAAAGCACAAGTTTTCTTTTTGCGCTTTATCATGATCTTCTGGAGAAAGGATGTGTCTAAAAACACGAGGTTTCTTAGACACCCTTTCACTAGATCTAGTCCCTTTACCCTTACGCTTAAAGTTATTCTTCTGGGAATAACTGCTTTCCTGCGTGACATCCAAGCGTGAATTGTCCTCATAAATCTGTGCGACCTTAATCGCCTCTTCAAGGGATTTAGGCGCATGTCTCTTAACTTCATTACGAATTCGCTGGTTAAGTCCTCTGACAAAACCGCGAAGTCGATGGAAGTCATCTAAATTCTTTAACTTCAGAATTACATCTCTGTATTCTGAAATATACACCAATAGCGGTCTACCCTTCTGCTGAATTTTATCCCAAGCTTTCCAATTGCGTTCCTCCTCATTCTCGGGGAGAAACTCTTTCTTGAAAAGATGGGAAAATTCATTCCAAGTGGTGGGTTTCTTGTGAGTCTCAGAGAGACTCATCCACCATGTATAAGCTTTCGGTCCTAGCGACAAACTGGCTTCTACTACTCTCACATGATCCGGGGTATGTTTGAGTTCATGGACATCTTTCCATTTCTCTAAGAAAGTCAAAACCGCGTCCTTATTCCTATCCTTATCCTCTCCAGAGAAATAAGGAGGACGGATCTCCTTTCCCAAAGAAAGATCCATAGGGCGGTTATGAGTTTCTAACATACCTACCGAAGCAACGCACAAGGGAGTAGAAGACGCTAGACTCAAACGGCTCATACTTCCCGCTAAAGGAAACATGTCTATTTGGGGAGAGGATAATTCCTTATCCTTTTCCATCCTAACAGACATCGGTGAAGTTGCGATCGTATCTGTGTGACTACCTAAAATAGTCTTACTGATATCCTTAGGCGTCTGAAGTAAGTTCAGAATGGCCTTAAGGTGATCCTGGATTCCATCAACAGATTGACGGAGTACTGCAACCTCATCCGGAATGCTGGACAACTGTCCAAGCTTTTGCTCAACTAGCAACATCCTACTTTCCATATCTTTCCTCTCATTTAAAGTAGTGTTTGTTTCCCCTTTTTTCGCAGAATCCTCAACGTCTAATGCTACAATCGCTGATTCTATTTTAGATGCATCAGACGCATGACTAGTATTTGAAACCATAGGTGCAGATGAATGCAATGCACGTGCAACTATTGGTGGTCTAGTCATGAATGAGGATGTTACTAACATAGGAATGGAAACATACATGGACGCACTAGTAGTACTTGTAAACGAAACGTGGCTAGAAGTCCCCTCCATCGCACACAAAGCGTTATTAAACTTACTAAGTATTCCTAACGCAAGAAGTGTGTGCAACAAAATCAAAAGAGCTATGCAAGAATATCACAAGAAATCGTCCCTGATGATTTGGTCCGTTGAGGTCGACTTGATTCTAGCCGAAAGTGCTAGAATTATGACGAAGATAGGCCTCCAGATCTTCACTCCACAGCTCCACTTCTGTTGAACTTTACTCGAACTTTTAGCTTTCTACAGCTTGGACCACCACAGAAATGTACTCGAGTTCGGATGGGAAATAAACAAACTCCAAAGGTTAATCAAAATGAGATGATTTCGGCTCGGGATTAGCAGAGCAGAGATTTAATTCAACTTGTATATGTTATGCAGAGAACGAAATCACGAAGAACCTTTACTTCAGTGGATAAAGCCCTGAAGTTTCTCTGCAAGGTCGTGCGATCGAATCCCGGCGCCCTCCCGATGGTAGTTCAGCTTTTTTGGCCGGGTGAAGATGTCTGCTTCAGCACGAATTAAGAGAGATTAGTTACCTTCTCAGCAGTACTCCCGTGTACTGTTGTGGCGTAATGGATAGGCGGACACGCTCGCTTCAGCAGGTCTCGTGTTCGATCACCCGCGGACGTGCAGTAGAGAGGATCAACCTTTTTGGCCCCTATTTGAGAGCTTCTTCAGGAGTTCAGCTAGTACTTCTGCTATATCTTCACGCCGACGGTGATGCTCTTCTAGATAGAGCAGCGTGCTCCAATCGGGGGGACGGGGGTTCGATCACCCTCTGCTTCACCAGAATATTTTCTTTTGGATCTTCTTCGATGAAACCTCCCTCAGCGAACCGATGATTGTATAACGATCTGCTCCATAAAGAATAGCACGAACGGCGCTTCTCTCCGTGGATAAGGCAGCGCCCTCTCAACAGAGGGGCGCGAGTTCGATTCCCCCTTAGCACACAAAGATGAATAACTTTTTAATACTCTCTTGCTCTAAGCTAAAGCATGAGAATGATTTCGACAAGCATCTTAATGCGGGCGGGGGCAGAATTCGCATGTCAAAAGTCCGAGCAAGAAGATGAAAGCTATGGAGATGGCTCTGATACCAATGCAACAGCGTAGCGACAGTAATTGCTCATGAATGAATGACTCTCCTCCCAACCAAATGCCTCTATATATAGCTCTCTCAAGGGGACTACCTTCTTGGGCAGGTGAATGCTAATCATCCAAGTGTCAGCCATGTAACTGCATGTGCGCCAAGTGTCCAATGGATGCTTCTAGAAGGTTCTAGAGCTCTTTGGGCAAAATACTCTTCCCATGTATCCCATGGGGATTGAACCCAAGACCTCGTCCTTCACATCCTTGAGACTTAACCACTAAGCTAAGTGGTTCACTTGTTCACAAGAGCACAAGACCTCCTAGTAAGTCTAAACTCGAGATCTTTGGTCATACACACTGATGACCAAACGGTGTCCGATTTCAGATCTGTCTGAACCGGCCAGACCCTTGGATCATAGACTTACTTTATTACATTTGTATGCATATGCATTTGTGTGTATGCATATGCATTGTGTATGTGTGTGTATCTGTGTATGTGTGTATGCATATGCATGTGTGCATGTGTGTATGTGGGTATGTTTGTATGCATATGCATTTGTGTGTATGGATATGCATTGTGTATGTGTGTGTATGTGTGTATGCATATGCATGTGCGTATGCATATCCATTTGTGTGTATGCATATGCGTTTGTGTGTATGCATATTCATTGTGTATGTGTCTGTATCTGTGTATGTGTGTATGCATATGCATGTGTGTATGCATATGCATTTGTGTGTATGCATATGCATTTGTTTGTATGCATATGCATTTGTGTATATGCATATGCATTTGTGTGTATGCATATGCATTGTGTATGTGTGTGTATGTGTGTATGTGTGTATGCATATGCATGTGTGTATGCATATACATGTGTGTATGCATATGCATTTGTGTGTATGCATATGCATTTGTGTGTATGCATATGCATTGTGTATGTGTGTGTATGTGTGTATGTGTGTATGCATATGCATGTGTGTATGCATATGCATTTGTGTGTAAGCATATGCATTTGTGTGTATGCATATGCATTGTGTATGTGCATATGTGTGTATGTGTGTGTGCATATGCATGCATGTATGCATGTGTGTATGCATATGCATGTGTGTATGCATATGCATGTGTGTATTCCTATGCATGTTTGTATGCATATGCATGTATGTGTGTATGCATATGCATGCATGTGTGTATATATATGCATGCTGGTTTGTATGCATATGCATATGCATTGTATGTGTCATTGTTATAATGCATATGCATATGCATTGTATGTTTGAATGTGTGTATATGTATATGTTTGTATGTTTATGCATTTGTGTGTATGCATATGCATTGTGTATGTGTGTGTATGTGTGTATGCATATGCATGTGTGTATGCATATGCATGTGTGTATGCATATGCATGTGTGTATGCATATGCATGTGTGTATGCATATGCATGTGTGTATGCATATGCATGTGTGTATGCATATGCATGTGTGTATGCATATGCATGTGTGTATGCATATGCATGTGTGTATGCATATGCATTTGTGTGTATGCATATGCATTGTGTATGTGTGTGTATGTGTGTATGTGTGTATGTATATGCATGTGTGTATGCATATGCATGTGTGTATGCATATGCATGTGTGTATGCATATGCATTTGTGTGTATGCATATGCATTTGTTTGTATGCATATGCATTTGTTTGTATGCATATGCATTTGTGTGTATGCATATGCATTTGTGTGTATGCATATGCATTGTGTATGTGTGTGTATGTGTGTATGTGTGTATGCATATGCATTGTGAATGTGTGTGTATGCATATGCATGTGTGCATGCATATGCATTTGTGTGTATGCATATGCAATTGTGTGTATGCATATGCATTGTGTATGTGTGTGTATGTGTGTATGTGTGTATGCATATGCATGTGTGTATGTATATTGATTTTTGTGTATGCACATGCATTGTGTATGTGTGTGTATATGTGTATGTGTGTATGCATATGCATTTGTGTATGCATATGCATATGCATTGTGTATGTGTGTATATGTGTATGCATATGCATGTGTGTATGCATGTGTGTATGCATGTGTGTATGCATGTGTGTATGCATGTGTGTATGCATATGCATGTGTGTATGCGTATGCATGTGTGTATGCATCTGCATGCTTGTATGCATATGCATGTATGTGTGTATGCATATGCATTCTTGTATGCATATGCATGCTTGTATGTGTTTATGCATTTGCATGTGTGTATGCATATGCATGCTTGTATGTGTGTATGGATATGCATGTATGTATGCATGTGCATATGCATATGCATGCTTGTATGCATATGCATGCTTGTATGCATATGCATGTATGTGTGTATGCATACACATGCTTGTGTGTATGCATATGCATGCTTGTGTGTATGTATATGTATCCATCCATCTCTCTCTCTCTCTCTATGTCAATCGAAAACAAAACAATTACTTACATCGATGTAATTGTTTGAATCAAAGTCGTCAAAATCCACTTGAAGTCATCCTTCGTTGAATCTCCAAAGATTTGATCTCAAAATCTCTTGCAAAACTAAAGAGAGAAGATATTAGAAAAACAAAAAGATAAAGAAAGAAAGAAATGTGCTACAATATGTGCGATCTACTTACCAAAACTTCAAATCTATAAAAATAGAGGTGTGCTCAGAGATAGAGGGAGGCACAGAAAGAGAGAGAGAGAGAGAGAAAATTGTTTGAATCAAGGTTGTCAAAATCCACTTGAAGATCTCCTTCATCGAATTTCCAAAGATTTGATCCCAAAAACTCTTGCAAAACTAAACAGAGAACATATTAGAAAAGAAAAAACATAAAGAAAGAAAAAGAGTGCTACAATATGTGTGATCAACTTACGAAAACTTCAGATCTACCAACATAGAGGTTTGCTTAGAGAGAGAGAGAGGGAGGGACAGAGAGAGAGAGAGTGAGAGAGGGAGGGAGGTAGGGAGAGAGAGAGAGAGAAAGAGAGAAAGAGTCACAAACAAAGATTTGGTGTTCCCACACGCAAAGCTGACAGTAGAACATGTGGATTCAAAATGCTCAGAATGACCAATTTTGGTTTTGCGCGCGGTTAAAAAGATACCGTCGGTATAAGCGTCGGAGATTCCAGTAACTTACCGATGCTTATGCCGACGCTTATATCGATGCCGGGTTTCTGAGGCTTAGCGGCTTTCCCAAATTGTCCGAGGGTCATACCGATGCCGACAGCTGCCTGTCAGTATGCTGACCGTTGGTATTCCCTCGATATGTTGTAGTGTTTGATTTGGAAAAGTTTATGAAACTATTTCTCTTCTGAAGAGACCTTTTCATTTATCTATTGTAATTATGTACTATAACTCTAGTATTAAAAGCATTTGCGTTTCCAACAAAAGTATCATTCAGATTCACTAATTTTCTTCTTCTATTTCATAAAACATATGAATGAATGCGATATGATAATTATAGAGCTTATGATCAAATACATAGGAACATTCTGGAAGATGTAGACCGTTTTCATTCATAAATTAACTTCAGAAACAATATTAAGCCGAAACTTTGATAGATTAATTTTGTTGCTAAGGTTACTATCAAGCTGGAGATAGTGCTTGACTTTGGAAAAGTTTTTAAGCCCAAAAATTATTCAATATTTAAGACAGAACATTCTTTTTCTTAATGGAATCTGATGGTAACATTGGATAATATTCATGTGACCTTTGTACTTTGACATGAATCAAGTATACAATATTCCCTAAATATTCTTATCCTAGCTTTCACCAAATCACTTACCTCGACATATTTTGATATTGAACTTCATTGGAACAGGAGTTTATTTAGTGACTTTATACCTCGAATTATTTTTTCGCAAGATCCGTTACTCATTAGCTCAACCAATTATAAAAATTCATAAAGCCTTGTACATTGCGAAAAACCACGGCTTTTCATTCCTTCAAGATATAATAAAAATATTTCATTTTAAGATCTCTTGAAAAAGTTAATCTTAAGCATGCAAAACTATTTTCAAAGCTTTTTTCCAAGAATATATTACGATATCTAAGCAAGACTTTTCTCTTTCAATAAAGCTTTCAATTTGTTATGTTTACATCTACTTTAGATATTTAACAAGCTTCATTACTTAAACCTTGTATTACATATCTAACAGCTTAAATATTATCTTGTAGCTTGAAGGTTGGATTGAATTAAAATCCTTAGTTTGTTGAAATACGTTTCGAAACTTAAATAACATTGTACAGCCTTAATGAATAATGTATATATCTCGTAGATCTACTTATCCATCTGTCACATGGAGTATCATATATGAATAGTATTTAGAGGTATGACCCTCCTCTTATTCATATAGAGTATGATGCTCACATGAGTGACAAGTGGCACTCATGAGTGAAACCTTGACCATTGACCCATTTTGGGTAGAGAGAGAGAGGGTAATCATAGAACTCATCACGCGGCTGGGCGGCAAGGAATTCTTCGATCTCCGTGCGCACATCACTGTCAGAGGATCATCGATTGGCGTGCAGGTACAGTCCCAAAATTGGGGAGCTCATCGGAGCCGGCGTCTAACATTGGTATCGGAGCCAGACGACGGACGGGACAACCATCATCAAGAACCGACGGCCCACAGGCGGCCCGCGATCAGAGAAGGCCCACAGGCGCAGAGAGTCACGCAGGAGCCCGCAGGCGTCCGCCAGCCCACGAGGGGGAGCTTTGCTCCTCCCTCCCCACTCCAAGGTGAAAGAGAGCATCTCATGCTCTTGGTTTTATAGGCTTCTCCTCCGCCTGCAGCGAGCTCATGTGGGATAACCTGATCCATCGAAGGTGAACTCTGAGTTTTTTTGAAAATAGTAGCAATAAGCTTTGGATAGGAGAAGATTTCGAGTTTTTTCCCAAACTTTGGAGCTACAAATCTATGATCTAGATCAATATTTTGTAAGAATTATGAGGGATATATGTATTATGGGCTGTGGTTATGGGATGGGGGTGTTGGTTTGGTGAAAGAAGCTTTCATTCCTCAGTTTTGAGCTTTCCAAACCTATCTATTCATGAAGATGAAGTCTTTCACCTCCCACCGGTGACATACCTCACTTCTCCGGACCATATCTTCTTCATACCATATCGGATTTTCAAAATCTTGGTCACGTTTCGAAGCTACGCTTTCAAGCTTCGCTCAGAGACCATCGGTGTTTGATTTGGAAGAGATTTGCCCTACCAAAATCTCTCTGCAGCGCTTCAGCAGGAACTAGGCGGCCACTTCCGGGCCTAGTTTTTCTTCTTCCGGACTCCAAATCCAATTTTTTTCACTTGGGATTGTCTCAAATTTTTGAAGTGCAGGTGCTGGACAACACTTTGTGGACTGGCGAGGATTGGAAAATTTCTGAAATTGTTCAGTTGCATTCAGTTTGCCCGTTTGAGGCTTTTCCTACGCTTTTTTGGTGTTATTTTGGATGGTTTATGGTGTCTAGAACCTCCCCGGACCAAGCGGACATTTCCAATTTTTTTTTTGGGACTGGCGAGGACTCAAAATGAGCGGCTTGAAGCATCAAGGACCACCTGGATTTAGCTTCCGCAACTCTACTTTGTATCAGGGAAGTGCTCTTGTGTTATATCTCTCTTCTTCTTGCATATTTTAACTCTACTTCCATTCATTTTCATACTCTCTAGTTAGCAAACGGGGGAAGGGTATTTAAACATGGAAAATAAAGGCAAACAAGTAGTTGAAACCACTTCTCCACTTAGAGAGCAACTAGAGGATCAGGATGCTAGGATGGAAGAAGTAGAGTTAGGACAAGAAATAGAAGAGAATATAGAAGAAAAAGAGCCTTCACAGCAAGAGTATACTTATGAAGAGCTTATAGATGAATTTGTCACTCGTGACCAATTCACTGACTTGAAAGAGCAAACCCTCAAGTTAGAGAAAGATTTGGGTAGCATTACATCTCTTATACAGCAACTTAAGTCTCAAATGATCTCTCTTGAGACTAGTGTCACTTCTTTCCTAGCTAGGAAGGAAAGAGAGACTCCTACTATTCCTCTAGAGATTACTAGGAAAGAGACTTCTCTTCCTAGTAAATATAAAGGAGAGAGCTCTAGGGAAGCTCCCCTCCTGAAAGACTTAAAGCCACCAACCTTCACGGGGGATGACCGAGACACGAATAAGGATGCAATCTACACTTTTTTACAAAAGTGGCAAGATTTGCATCAATTGAAGGGCACCCCACCTGAGTATCGTGTGCTAGAGGCGAGTCTCTCCCTCGGCCCGCGTGCTTATAAGTGGTGGATGAGTCTTAAGGAGGCGAACTCTATCCCTAGTGACTGGACTCACTTTGAGACTCTTTTCCTAAAAGAGTTTTCTTCCTGAAAATGAAGAGGAGAGGAATTGGGATGAGTGGGATAGAATTACTCAAAGAGGCACGCCTCTTTCAGTTTATCTATCTCACTATAGAGAGATCACTTTGAAGCTTAAGGGTCTAGATGATTTTCAGAAGACCAGAGGGTTTGTTAGGGGCTTGGATAAAGCCATAAAGAGGGAAGTCAGGAGGAATGCGCCTAAGACGTTTGAGGAGGCGATCAAATATGCACAGATATATGAGGACCATAACCGTCCTCAGTATACTCCTATGGAGACGGATCAGCCCCTTAAACCTCTTAGCACCACTAAATTTAAGAAAAAAATTGCCTTTGGGAAAAACAAGGTTTTTATTAAAAAACAAAGATCACAAGGGCCTAAGCTATCCACAGACCAGTTTGAGAAGGCCAAAAGAGAGAACCTGTGTTTTAGGTGCCTATCCCCTAGCCACTCACAGTGGAACTGTCCACTCAAGAAGGGGGAAGAAAAGAAGAAAGGACCAGAGTCTAGTACGGCTCCTGAAAGGGGCAAAAAGGCGGTCCACCTAGTGCAGACCCTTCCCATTCATGGCAGCTCTAGCTGCAAGGGAGTGGAGGTGATGCACGAGGATATAGAGCACACGTGTTGTTTGACTCAGTCATTGTGGTCACCGCAGTTTGGACCACATGACTTGGTCAAGCTACATGGTAGTGTATACGGGACCAAGGTGCGAGTCATGATAGATGACTCTGCCACTCATAATTTCATTAACTATGCTTTGGTCAAGAAATTGAAGATTCCCCAACAGCCTAGTGCACATAAATACATTGTATCTATGATGCAAGGGCAAGATAAAAGAATATGGGATACGATGGTATCCAATTTGGAAGTCAAGATGCAGGATTATACAGATCATATGGACTTCCAAATTATGAACATGGAGAGGACAGATCTAGTCTTAGGAAGAGAGTGGCTATGGGGGTTGGGAGATACACTTAAACGCAGCTATCAAAATAACACACTCGAGTTTGAAAAGAATGGAAGTACAGTTTATATTCAGGGAGAGAGAGATGTACCTAGTGCACCTCTCATCTCATCATTAGAGTTGTATAGTCTCTGTTGTTCACAGCATGTACAGGATATGTTTTTATTGTATAGTCATGATATGGAGCATTGTACAGACAGCTCATCTGATGTATATTTTCATGCTTTGAATGTAAATATGAACAGGACTTTCTACTATTCTTTTTTGCAAGAGTGTGTAGTTAAAAGTTTTAAGGATCTTATGTTTGAATTTAGAGATGTTTTTCCCACTGACTTACCTAGAGGGCTACCACCTGAGAGAGGGGACATTGACCATGCCATAGAGGTTGTTACTAACACTAACCCTATTTGTAGACCACCTTATAGGCTTAGTGTTTCTCAGCATGAGGAGGTTGAGAAGCAATTGCAGGATTATTTAGATAAAGGCTTCATCAAACCTAGTAACTCACCATGGGCATCGCCAATGCTCCTAGTTAAAAAGAAAGATGGCTCTATGAGACTATGTATAGATTATAGAGCACTTAATAAGGTAACTATCAAAAATAGATTTCCAATGCCTAGGTTGGAAGATCTATTTGATCAGTTACATCAAGCTCGGTATTTTACCAAGCTTGACCTTAGATCAGGATATCATCAGATCAGGATTAGGGCAGAGGATGTCCCTAAGACTGCATTTAGGACTAGATATGGGCATTATGAATTTTTGGTGATGCCTTTTGGTCTCACCAATGCTCCTGCCACTTTCATGAAACTCATGAATAGTGTTTTACGGCCTTATCTAGGACACTTTGTAGTAGACTTTTTAGATGACATTCTGATCTATAGTGCATCAGAACAGGAACACTTGGAACACTTGAGAAAAGTATTTCAAGTGCTAAGGGAAAATTCGCTCTTTACTAAGGAGTCAAAGTGTGAATTTTTCAAGACAGAGGTTAGGTACCTTGGGCATATAGTCTCCCAAGATGGAATCCAGATGGATCCTGAAAAAGTAAGGGCTATTATGGAATCGCCACATCCACGGAACCTGGAGGAGCTGCAGATCTTCCTAGGTTTATCAGGTTTTCTATCGAAGATTCATTAAGAACTATGCCAAAATTGTTGTCCCGATGACGGAACAGCTTAAAGGGAAAGGGAAAGCCTTTCATTGGGGAGACGAACAGAAGCAAAGTATGGAAAAGTTGAAGGTAGCAATTGCTACAGCTCCACTTTTACATATAGCAGATCCCAATAAACCATTTGTGGTTGAAACTGACGCGAGGTGATTTTGCTATAGGAGCGGTTTTAGTACAGGATGGTCGACCATTAGCTTTTGAGAGCAAGAAACTAGAACCGGCTCAAAAGAATTACTCCGTCTATGAGAAGGAGTTGTATGCAATAGTCCATGCTTTGAAGAAGTGGCGTCATTATTTATATGGTGCCAAAGTTACGATAGTGTTTGATCAAGAGAGCATTAAGTGGCTCTCTAATCAAACAGACCTTAAAGGTCGTAAGGCCCGATGGGCAGAGACCCTTCAAGAGTTTGACTATGAGCTTAGGTATAGGAAGGGAAAGTTTAATGTAGTGGCTGATTCACTTAGCCGCATGCCTATGCTCAATGGACTGAGTTTTACTCAGATCACTAGTGAGCTACTTGAGTCTATTAGAGGGAAATGTAGGCTTGATCCTGCATATTCCGAGATTTGGGAAGCCATAGAGAATGGGGATCGTGATATACGGGTTTCCAATGAGGATGGAGTATCGACGGGTACTCAAGAAGGATTCAAGTGGAAGAATTACAGTGTCCATGATGGATATCTGTTATATAAAGGTAAGGTGTGTGTCCCTAGAGATACTGAGATGAGACGGCATATTTTATATGAGTGTCATGACACACCTAGTGCGGGACACCCAGGAGTTAACAAGACTTATGATCTTGTTAAGAGGCAGTTTTATTGGCCTGGACTTCATAAGGACGTCCTAGAGTATGTGCTTAAGTGCAATAAATGCCAGGTCAACAAAGCTGAGAGGTTGAGGATTGGAGGGCTACTCCACCCATTCGATATTTCTAATGGGAAGTGGGAGAGTATCTCCATGGACTTTATAGTCGGATTACCTAAGACACAGAGAGGGCACGACTCGGTCTGGGTAATTGTGGAGTAGGTTAACCAAAATGGCTAGGTTTATTCCGACACATACTACAGTGAAGACACCTGAGTTGGCTAGACTTTTTGTTGAGAACCTATACCGTTGTATGGTCTTCCTTTAGACATAGTTTCTGATCGGGATAGGAAGTTCACTAGCCACTTTTGGAGAGAGCGGTCTTCAAAAGGTTGGATACAAAGCTTAGCATGAGTACGCCGAGCATCCACAGTCGGATGGGCAAACAGAAAGGGTTAACCAAAATCCTAGAGGATATGCTTCGAGCATATTGTGAATGAAGAGGCAAACATAATTGGGAGGAGTACTTACCTATAGTAGAGTTTGCATATAATAGTGCCAAGCACTCTTCCACTGGGCATAGTCCCATTTTTTGCTTATGTATGGGTTTCAGCCAAGGGCCTCCTTATGCAGTTGGCTTGCAGAATGAAAAAGTTCAGCTGCAAAGGACTTCTTGGAAGAAATGAATGATATGCTTAGACTTGCTAAGGACAGCATTAGGAAAGCTCAGGATAGGGCTAGAGCTATGCTGACCCTCAAAGAAGAGATATCAACTTTGAGGTAGGAGAGCAAGTCTATCTTAGAGTTCCATCTAGGTCTGAAACCATGAAGACTGGGACCTTGTCCAAAATTATCTCCTAGGTATTGTGGACCTTTCCAAATACTTAAGAGAATAGGAAGATGGCTTACCAGCTCCAACTTCCAGAGAGTAGTCAAATTCATCCAGTTTTTCATGTTAGCCGGCTTAAGAAAGGCTGGGTGATCTGACAACCTCATTCCAGATAGTGAGGTAGTAGAGCCTATTTCTGTTCAATCTATTCCACATGAGCCAGAGCATAATACGCACTCGAGAGAAACGGACGAGGAGTCACTTGTATAAAGAGTGTCTAGTAAAGTGGAAAGATAGTTCAGAAGATAGTGCCACATGGGAGCGGGTTAGCACCCTTCAGAGACGGTTTCCCAGTTTTTAGTTTACCTTCCCAAGAGTTTTCTTAAGGGGAAGGATATGGGGAAACAACACGGAGACAGGACCATGTATTTCTATACATGGGGATATAGTGGGAGTGGTGGTTCTATTATTTCTCTCTTTCTTTTAGACCTTCCAATACCATTTTGAGGACAAAATGGAAGTAAGGGGAAGGAAATGTCACATGGAGTATCATATATGAATAGTATTTAGAGGTTGACCCTCCTCTTATTCATATGAGTATGATGCTCACATGAGTGACAAGTGGCACTCATGAGTGAAACCTTGACCATTGACCCATTTTGGGTAGAGAGAGAGAGGTAATCATAGAACTCATCACGCGGCTGGGCGGCAAGGAATTCTTCGATCTCCGTGCGCACATCACTGTCAGAGGATCATCGATTGGCGTGCAGTACAGTCCCAAAATTGGGGAGCTCATCGGAGCCGGCGTCTAACACCATCTATTAACCTATTATTCACATGTTCTAAGCTTGTTGTACTACGTTCTCACATAAAAACCGTCTTTCAATCATTTTCAAGCCACATGATTACTCTTTAATCCTCATTCTCATTATAGGCATTTCCTTAATATGTAGCCACTTCTTCCATCATGTGTAGCCTATTCACGAGTACAGTTGTACTTTAATATTTAAAACCCAGAGGTGTTCATGTAACTAGCTTTCTATTTGAAGAGATATTCTCATTTTTCTATGTAATTATGTACTATACTTCTATTGTTAAAGGATCTTCGTTTCTGACAACAATATCTTTCGAATTCACCAATTTTGATCTTTTATTAGCGAAAACATTTCAATGAATGCTATGATAGTTATAGATCTTATGCTTAAATACATAGGAACTTTTTGAAGATCTAGACCCTTTTCATTAATAAACTAACTTGACAAACAGTATTAATTTGAAACTTTGATAGATCAATTTTGTTGCTAAGGTTCCTATAGAGCTGGAGGTACTGCTTTTGTCTCATATATCAATGCACTTCTATTGTCACATCAATTTACTTTCATTAGATCATCATATGTATGATGTTAGTATTCATTTGGAAAGTTTGTTGAAATAACCCAATAGATTTAAATGTTTAAGATAGAATATTCCTTTTCTTTGTATGGAATCTGATGGTACGTTGGATAATACTGATATGACC
>MU261935.1:0-83970 GCA_020310875.1 Ceratopteris richardii
GATGATAAGAGCTATAAAGTGTTCATGTATTTGATTGATGTGGATTATTTATGTGGATGCGAAACCATTTCATCTTGGTACGATATTAGACTTATATTTTACATACCAGTTCATTAACTTGGTCTGAAACCTTAAAAACCCTAGCTGAGAAACCCTCTAAAACCCTAACTTCTGACCTTGCTAAAACCTAACTTAAATCTTAGAAATCCCTTGGTTTTAAACCCATAGTGTATGTAAACCCATTAATTAATGTACATTGACTTTAAAAAACTAAACCTTAGACAAAAATGAAAAGGAAAGAAAGAAAAAAATATGAAAAGAAGAATAGAAAAATAAAAACAAAAAATAGAATGGGATTTTCCAAAATTGTGAAAAGAAGCTCCTAATGTTAGGAAAGAAGAGAAGGGGAAAAAATCCTTGGAGAAATTCTAGAGAATCTATCTATATTTAGAAACTTGGGATCCTAGAAACTTATAAATAAGACCGTGATCTACTCATTTTGTTGATTCTCGTTGATTCCTTTTAGATGAGCTCATGATTTGATGACAAGTGAAGAGAAGAAAAGCATTTGAAGTTTTGAAGTAAAGTGGCGAAGATTGAAGATTGAAGATTGAAGTTTTTGGGCATCTTTTCTACTTTTGGCCGAGAAGACCCTTCTAGCTTTTATAATTTGATCTGCACTGTGGCAGAATGTTTCATTAAAATGAGTTGTATTATCGATAGTCACACTGTGATATTTATTTGTATATTGATTAGGATCATCGAGCATAGTTTTTTATCTCGTACTTTTCAATGGTTGACGTCCAACACTGTGCTAACTTGCCTCTGGTGACCATTTCTCTCGTTGCTCCAATTCCCAACGTCTATTGGCGCTCTCCTCCGACATTGATGCCCGATTTCTTCCACCTCTAATGTATGAAAATATTGTTTCCTTCCGAAAAAATTCATGGGGCGTTTTGCTTCAGTTATAATCCAAATTCAATGCTAAAGCTCTTTTGGTTGCAGTACATTTGACAATGATGAAAAATTTCACGGATGGATGACAATAGAATGCCCATGAACTTTGGTATTGATTGTACTATCACCTGGAACAAGGCGGTATCACTAATGTAGGATTTTCCGTACAAATATATTTGAATTGTATTTAATATTTGACTTCTGAACAGATACATTTTGACAGAAACTTATAATTTCATTTGAATTACATATGTGCTAACATGTCTGCTAGCATAATGATTGAAGTGTTTGTTTGATACAAAAAGCTCTCAGTTTTGACATCGGTCTGCTAAAATTTACGTGAGGTGTATATTTTGAAGCTCCAATTGATATGCCCAACATGTGAACAAGACCTTGAATACGTATGCTGGTCAGCAAGCAAATGTGGTTTCGTGGTTTGGGAATGTTTCCTCTGTTGAAAAAGGTATTGAGATCATAAGGTAAGTTAAGCTCCAATTGATATGCCCAACATGTGAACAAGACCTTGAATACGTATGCTGGTCAGCAAGCAAATGTGGTTTGGTGGTTGGGAATGTTTCCTCTGTTTTAAAAAGGTATTGAGATCATAAGGTAAGTTCTGAAGAGCTATTTCGAATTTAAACTTCAATATTTTGTTCCAGGAATTCGGTTGATTGATATTCTGAGTACGTGCTCTACATGGTGGACGGTTGAATGCTCATATAAATACCTTTCTTTACAAAAGTTGATTCATGAGTTTCCTACTTAAAATTACTTTGGTTCTCAAGTTTTACAAGCTTTCTTTCAATTTATATACATCGCTTGTGGTTGAAAGTATTTAAATTTTTCCCAATAATATTTCGTTACTATTTAAAGCTTCTATTGATCGAAGTATTGAAAGATGAATGCGAGTATCAATGCAGGAGATATTAAACAACCAGAAATTATTCAAATGTAGATATTCTACTACCCCACGATGTGAGGACCTATAGTAATCTAAAATCATTTATCATGTGTTGCGTTTCCCACTGACGCTTTTGCCAATCAAATTAAAGCGCAATTCACGCACGACGCCATGGAATTCCTCCACCCATGCACCTTTGCTAGAGTGGCAAATAGAATATCTTTGTGAGTTTCCTACATACATAAATCAATAACAGCAGAAGCTCATAACTAATTGTATGCAAGAGTAACAATGCTTCTACATCATGCTCGAAAACAATTAAACTTCCAATAGAACCCAACCCATGAAACTACAATATCTTTCAATAGTTTTTCCCACATCGTTTTGAAGCCAAAAGATGCCCCATCACTCCACATTAGTGTTGTGTGGCAATGCACACATGAGACACTAAAATGCTCTTTAATCTCTTTTGGACTTCAACTCCATGAACTTTGATTTCTTGAAGACATATAAATTATGAGTTGACATTTTTATCTCGAAGCTATTGACTAAACACGGTCGCTCTTAAGGGTTCAAACATTCGACTACCACAAAATCATTTTCTAAAAATATTGAATTAAAAAGACACGCAAACGAATGAAAAAATTCAGATTCGACTACCCCAAAATCATTTTTTTAAATAATTGAACTAGAAAGACACGCGAAACGTTTACAAGTATAAAATGATCATCTTCTTTTTCTTTGAAACAATCTTTTGTATAATTATCTCCCTTACAACAATTTTCTTTGTGCATAATTCTACAAGCAATTATACAAAAGTTTTGCGTATAAAAGCAATTACACCAAAAAGCAATTATACCAAGAAGCATCAACGGAAGTTCTCGTTTCATCACGAAACAAATCCTGAAGTAAATTTATGGTTGTTTAGTAGAACTGGAGATTAAAGTAATCTAAATTTCCTTTTCTCGTTCGCTTTTTTGTGATGAAGAGAATTAAGACTCGATATTATTCGTCAGATGGAGAATCGAAAAGCCAATTTTTTTAAAGCTTGTGCACCATAGATTCCAATGGCTGGGCCTTCTCTGACTACACGTTGATGAGCTTCGAAGGAAGGCACCAAAGGATTTCAAGGTCTTAATCCCATATGATTTCACCTTGACAAGCTTTACATGAAGGAAAACTCTTTGTCTGTCACAGTTTTAGAATATAATCATTCTTAAGAAATTGTCTTGCTTTTTATGTACTTCATAGACTCTGTCTTGCTTTTTATGTACTTCATAGACTGTGGCTTGCTTTTTATTTACTTCATAGACTGGCTTGGAAGACATATTTGGGCCCTTAGGAATGTGTACTTTGGATACATCCTCCGACACCTTTTGCAGACAATTCCATTGTTCCAAGCGTTATTTTTTGAACAGGTAACTATGGTGCACTACAGATAAGTGTGCGTCTGTGTGTGTGTGTGTGTGAGTGGACATACTGCATTTATTTACATAGAAGAGATTAAGGTGTGTATAATGGCTGCATAATGCCTCAGCGGTGACTAAGAGGTCCAACAGCTTGCCAACGGGCTAGGATTATACTCCAACATCGCCAATGACGAAGACACTGTCCTCTAACGTCTACAGGGAAATAGTTGGTACGGGGACCTGCTTCTACAAGTCACTAATAGAATCAACAAAATAGATGCTACAAACCATTGCACATTCTCTTTCATACAGGAACATCATGGAAGTCGATTTATCGAACTCCCTTTGTATCAAACCAAGCATGCAAGCTGATCTCTCCAACTCCCTTTATATCAAACCAAAATGTGTGGATAGTAACATGATAAAAGAAAAGTGTCGACCGCTACAATGTTTGGTGCATAAAGACTCCACAACACCTCGCTTCCATTGATTTCAAAAATTAGTAGGCATAGGCCAATACTTGATGGTTAGAATGTCAGGTGCATCTTCTAATGAGAAGCAACTCCGCGTGACATAAAATACTCCCACATCCAATGATAGCACGAGAGGGAGAAAAATTTCTACGATATAATCTTTCGCTAGGACATTTGTGGAATCCTAATTTCCAAGTTAGATGAAAATAGATGGTCTTTGTTAGCGTAGCAATTAAATTAGCTAGGGCATAAACCTCAAGGTCATTGGGTTGCTTTTTAAGAAATTGAATTGTTGTCCCATCTTCTCTTGCTTTTTAATGTACTTCGTCGATTCGCTTGGAACGCAACTATGGACTTTTTCAATCGATCCTCCGATGCCTCTTTGTAAACAATAGCATATTTTAAAGAGTTATTTTCTAAGCAGGCAATAAAATTACAGATAAGTGTGTATAAATTTGTGTATATGCGTTTTTGTGTGTCTATTTGTTTGTAAATTGCTAGTTAGCGTTTGTGGTCATCTAGATGATAATATTCCTCGTAATAAATGTAACATCATGAATTTACTAACATAAAAGAAATTGAGGTGTGTGAAGGCTTTTCATTCTTGGGTGCATTATGCATATGTTTCAGAGCCTTGCTGCAGGAACAGAAGTCCAATTCAACATCATCAGTGATTAAGAGATCCGACAGCTTGGTACCGCGCCAGGATTATACTCCAACATCAGCGATGATGAAGAGCCCATCCTCAGCCCCCTTCATATTCTGTCGAACGACTCCAATCAGAAATTAACACAAGAAAGCCGCACTCAGTTTCCCCGTTCTTCTTATTATTATGTTTCTTAATACAACAGGAAATCGGAAACACGCGCACAGAGCCATCACATAGTACACATATATAATGATGCGGAGATGTTCATTAGAGCTCTGAGCCATCCGCTGGAGGAGTGACAAAAGATCCGCTGCCGGAGTGACAAAATAACTAATCAAGCCTGACCTATTGCGTAGGATGACAAGGCTTTCATGAAGTGATGTGCGCATCTAACAGATGCTGCTGAGGCAGGATTCTAATCCAACGTCAGTCATTGCAATGGTCACAACTTCTATGTTGCACTTTATATGCTGTCGGGGGTAATCTGTTGTTGGAAAGCCGACATACAACATCACTTTTTGCTAATCTATTACGGCCGACCTGCTTTACATCCGCACTACCGCTTGACCGTGTCACGCTATCCATAGATATTTCCGTCTACCATTTTCTGAAGGGTAGCCAGACAGTAAGCTTGAATACCTTGCTGGAGCAGCGGAACATTCATTCAACATCCGCGATGACGATGAGAAGACCCACGTTAGGCTTCAAAGATACTCCGATCTTGAAAACGTGACTTAAAAGAATAAACGTTTTGCAGATCCCACAGTATTCGGCTTCTCTTGCAGCTGCACAATAAACCACTAAATCTTCGTCTAATTTCGGTGTCCTGGATATTCTTTGCTCACCTTGTATTTTGCTCCCTACAGGTTCTAGGCTAGTGCGCACTATGCGGAAAGCCTCGATGGATGCTAAACAGCAGTACAAGCTGAGCATTAAGTTTTCATTTAACTCTGATTTTATTGTGCAGGAATCTATCTCGTTGGCTGGATTGCCCATAGTGAACAGGGAGAACTGAATATCAGAAAGAATAAATGTAGAAAACATGGATTGGGCTCTTGGATTTCTACTTGCAACTATGGTGAGATATAAGACGATTCTGTGATCATGAATCTTAGTGATCCCTCCCTTGCTGGTAAACAGTTATTTTGGAGCAAAAGAGACTCATGGAAGCTAAACTAGAGCACTGTTCTTCTCAAAGGATGGTGGAACTGGCTGATGTTGCTACTGACATACATGTGTGCCTCAAGTCAGTCCATCACCATAAACACTATTGTTGATAAGCTGAATTCAGATGGAACAATAGATGGAGTGGCCAAGAATGGAATTAACGATTTAAGGCACTATTGGTTTTTCCCCTTGCCATTAAACATTCTACCCTTCTTTAGTTGATATTGCACAATGGAATATTAACAGAAAGCAAGGCAAAGAGGTGTCAAGTCAGTGATGGGAAATGTCCTTTCTGTGACAAAGAAGAGGATCTTACCCACTTATTTCTCAGTTGTTGGCATGCGAGGAACTTTTGGAAGCTCATTGGTAATGTATGCAGGGCTCTTAGTATCACTGACATTGGATACCGTGAAGTTTTACTTGGAATTTGCAATAAAATGGACATTTCACTCCAGCATATGTAGAGACCCCAAATCGTCTGGTATATATGGGTTAGTAGGAGCCAAAGAATCCATAATAGTGGCAAGAAGGAATATGTTCAAGTTCTTTAGGAGAGATCTAAGGAGATTAGCATATTTCTGCATCGATTCCATCATTGTTGCTTTCTACGAAGGTTCAAGTGTCCAGGAAAACCTTAGAAAAACCAACCTCGGTAGTTGGAGAGACATTGTTCTTACGTTTTACTCTGAGTCTATGTTCATTATGGCCTTTTCTCTTCAATAAGGACATGAACACCATGTATCCTGTGCCCTCGGCCCAGCCCCCAGCTAACCAGGTATTCCCAGACCTCTTTTTGTTTATGATGGGTGTAATCATTTCTTGGAGATCCTTGGATTATACCTCTCTGAGAATCGCAATTTTTCCTTATATGTGCTGTAGTGGGGCCTTGCCCCCTTGTACAGTTGTCACATTTCATATTAATCATTTCTTTCTTTGTTTTGTTAAAAAAAAACTCATACGAAAAATGTGTAGTATGCAGTGTTCAAATTTCGGTCTCTTTTAGAGATGCACAATAAACAACTGAGACAAATATGCAATATTCCCTCATCGGCTTAAAAGCTAACAGTGGTCAACGTGATGTATTCACTTAGATGAAGCATTTTAAGTTCGACATGTGAAAACACACATATGCACACTCACATGTACACACATGCATACATACACACACCCAACCCATAAAACTACAAAACCTTTCAATAGTTTTTGCCATATCGGTTTGAAGCCAAAAGCTACTCCATCACTCCCAGATCAGTGTTGTGTGGCACTGTACATATGAGACACTAAGATGCCCTTTTATCTCTTTTGGACTTCAAGACCATTAACTTTGATCTCTTGAAGACATATAAATTATGGGTTGACATTTTTATCTCGAAGTTATTTACTAAACACGGTCGCTTGTAAGGGTTCAAACAACCCTTCAATATTGTACAAAGAAACAATCATTTATGAAGGGAGGTATGTTTGTTGGTTAGGAATTTCAGCATATTTTTCTTGTTTCTATCTTCCTTTCTTCTTCTCGAGGTCGAGGGATCTTGGCACATGAGACTTCGTTTGAGGGGGCTTTGACATGAGACTCAAGTGGGGATTTTTCCTTTATGAGACACCATCACCACCAATGAGTCCACATCATTACCTCAAAACATGGATCCAATGATACAATTTTCACTATCGGGGTTATCTTCTTGGATGGAGGTCTGACCTTCCTCTTTGCTGGATGTTATTTCTTCTTGAGTACCTTAATTGCATGTTGGAAGAGTCTCTTAGGTTTCCTCTTCATTCATCTCTTGTTTCCATTCACCTAGGTAATAAAGAAATACTAATCTCCTTTTCTAACTTCCAAAAAAATATTGTTAATTGTAGTGACCGAGTGAGTGGGATTTGACCCACCTCCTCCTTTGAGACTTATTCTTCTTCTATGCATTGCTTCTGTAAAGGCCTCTGAACTATGATCCTCGAATTTTGTTCCTTTGAATTTTTCTAGTTTTGGATGTGGGGATTTATCTTTAGGGGTCAAAACGACTTTGTAAACCAAAGCCTAAAAATTTCGGTGAGCAATTTTTGTATTCTCTTCTGGCCATAACACTTTTTGCCTCGTAGGGCATTTTTTGATCCTATGGCTTTGTGCCCCAAAATGAAAGCAAAGATTGGGTAAGTTTTTGTAATCTAAGTTCCGTTCAAGAGGGAGTCCTTCAGTAATGTCTATGTTGATCTTGGTGGGAAGAAGTAGGTTAAGGTCCACTTCAAGACAAACCTAAGGGTGCCATCTAGCATTGAACAAATTTGCCATGCCTTCATATATGAAACCCCCAAGATCTTCCTTGGAGGCTAACGAGTGATTAGTTGGAGTGACAATCTCCCTAATAAAATGGTAAAAAAAAGTAGGGAAGGTTAGGTAGTTGCATCCACAATGGGAAGTGAGCCTGTTTGGAATTGTTCACAGTAAAAAAATTAGAACCACCTCAAAAGACATAATGTCAATTGCGACACTTACCAAGAGCCAACATGTAGGGCTTGGAAGGCCATATCCTCATTCTCAACAACCTAAAGCACATGGTTGACTAGCAAGAATTTACACTTACAAATGACAAGGCCACTAGGGACAACCCTTTTGGAAACCTTTCTCACAGGTAGTGTAAAGTTGGCTTTGGATCAAACAAATATCCTATAAGGAAAAATGTTTTGAGCTTTATTGGTTCAACAAGAATGCTCTCCCTAGGAAGGGAGACTTACTAATACTTAATCCCAAAAAGACCAAGAGAAGCACCACCGACCTTATCAACTAAAGCTGGACCCGAATTGCAGACCACAAGTGAGGGAATAGACCTGGGCATTAACAACAGTGAGGGATGCCAAGAACGGGCCAATCCATGGAGGGGCACTCCTTTTTCCTTTCTGCACTAAGGGAAGACCAAGAAGGGGGAAAACCCATGGAGGGGTAGTCTTTGTTTCCTTTCTTTATTTCTCTCTTTTTTTTAAGGCTCTTGTAGGAGCACCTATGGTTTAGACCTCCCTATCCATGCATATTTGTTATTTTCACCTGCCTTATGTCACTTATCCCAGCCATCAACCAATCTCCTTTTCTAAATTGTAGAACGATATTGTTAGTTGTAGTGATCGAGTGAGTGAGATTCAACTCACCTCGTCCTTTGAGACTTCTTGTTGTTCTATGCCTTGCTTCCATGAACGCCTGTGAGTTGTTATCATAGAATTTTGCTCCTTTGACTTTTTCTAGTTTTGGATCTGGGGACTTATCTTTAGGGGCCAAAATGATTTTGTAAACTGAAGTTTGAAAATTTCTTTGAGCGCTTTTCTTATTCTCTTCCTGTTAGAGTGATTTCTACCTCATGCGGCATTCTTTGATATTGTTGCCTTATGCCCTGTCGTGAAAGCAAGCGTTGGGTAAGGTTTTGTAAACTAAGTTCCATTTGAGAGGGAGTCCTTCACCAATGTCTATGTTGATGTTGGTGGAAAGAAGCAGGTTGAGGTACGCTTCAAGACAAATCTAAGGGTGCCATCTAGCATGGAAAGGATGTGGCATGCCTTCATGGATGAAACCCCCAACATCTCCCTTGCAGGCCAATGGGTAACTAATTGGAGTGATGATCTCCCTAATAAAGCCAAAAACAAAGTAGGGAAGGTTAGGGATGTTTATCCATAGTGGGAAACAAGACAGTTTGGACTTGTTCAAGATGAAATTTGAGAACCACTTGAAAAGACGTAAAGTCGAGTGCCATACTTAGCAAAAGTTAAATTCTAGGGCTTGGAAGGCCATATCCTCATTCCCAAAAACTCAAAAGCACATGGTTGGCTGGTGGAAATTGACATTTACATATTACCAAACCATGGGGGACCACTTCAAAACTATTGTCAAAGGGATTCTAGAGGTGGTTTTGAACCAAACAAGTACCCTATGAGAAAAAAACGTTTTGAGATTTTCTTGTTCAGCAAGACTAGTCTCCGTAGAAAGCGAGAGGAAAAGATACTTACTCCCAAAAAAGACAAAGAGCGGCACCACCAGCTTTATCCACTGAAACCAGACCCAAATTGCTGATCACTAGTGAGGAAATTGACCCTACCATTAATAACAATGAGGTAGATCAAGAAGGGTGCAATCGCATAAAGGGCCCACTCTGTTTTCCTTTCCACACTAAGGGAGACTAACATGGGGGCAATCCATGAAGGGAGCAGTCTTTGTTTCCTTTCTTTCTTTCTCTCTTTTTTTCCTTTAAAAACTATTCTCGGATCATGTATTGTTTACACCGACCAATCCACACATCTTTGTTATTTTCACATGCCTCATGTCACTTATCACAACCACCAACCAGTCTGTGACAACCTCCTCAAAAGACAGTACTGTAGCACTGACGACTATTTGATGGAGGGTAGGAGTGAAGAAGATGTTCAAGTCTAGTCTTCCTTTTCTCTTCTTCTCTTTTTTCTTTTCTTCAAACTCTGCTTTTTTATTTTTATAAAGAGCTATGAAAAAAGTCTTTGCAAAAAAATGAAAAGACGTTTTCAAAAACCAAGGGAAGGAAATATTGAACTCTTTAATTTTCTTAAAAAAACCAATGAAGAAGTTCCCATTGAACTACCCCAAAATTAGTTTCTAAAGTTATTGAATTAAAAAGACACGCAAACCAATGAAAACGTTCACATTCGACTACCCCAAAATCATTTTTTTAAGTTATTGAACTAAAAAGACACGCCAAACGTTTACAAGTATAAAATGATCATCTTCTCTTTTTTTGAAACAATCTCTTGTATAATTGTCTCCCTTACAACAATTCTTTCTGTGGCAGAATGCTACAAGCAATTATACAAAAGTTTTGCGTATAAAAGCAATTACACCAAAACGCAATTATACCAAAATGCAATTATACCGAAAAGCATCAACAGCAGTTCTCCGTTCCACATGAAACAAATCCTGCAGTAAATTTATGGTAGTTTAGTAGAACTGAAGATTAAAGGAATCTAAATTGCCTTTTCTCGTTCGTTTTGTTGTGATGAAGAGAATTAAGACTCGATATTATTCTTCAGATGGAGAATTGAAAAGCCAAATGTTTTAAACCTTGTGCACCATAGATTCCAATGGCTGCGCCTTCTCTGACCACACGTTGATGAGTTTCGAAGGAAGGCAACACAGGATTTCATGGTCTTAATCCCATACGATTACACCTTGACAAGCTTTAAATGAAGGAAAACTCTTTGTCTGTCACAGTTTTAGAATATAATCATTCTTAAGATATTGTCTTGCTTTTTATGTACTTCATAGACTGTGTCTTGCTTTTTTTGTACTTCATAGACTGGCTTGGAAGAGATCTTTGGGCCCTCAGGAATGTGCTCTTTCGATACATCCTCCGACACATTTTGCAGATATTTCCATTGTTTCAGGAGTTATTGTTTGAACAGGCAACTATGGTGCACTACAGATAAGTGTGCGTGTGTGTGTATGCGTGTGTGTGGACACTCTGAATTTAGTTACATAGAAGAAATTAAGGTGTATGATGGCGGCATAATGCCTCAGCGGTGCCACCGCGGTAGGATTATACTCCAACATCGGCAATGACGAAGACATCGTCCTCAGCACCTTTCATATTCTGTCGAATGGCTCCAATCACAAGATACAAGAAAGCCGCAGCTCTTGTTCTTATGAAAGTCGACTTCCTCTCGTGCTCGACATGAAAGAAGCCGAA
This sequence comes from Ceratopteris richardii, assembly GCA_020310875.1. Lineage (NCBI taxonomy): Eukaryota > Viridiplantae > Streptophyta > Polypodiopsida > Polypodiales > Pteridaceae > Ceratopteris > Ceratopteris richardii. The sequence continues at coordinate 11,250 of MU261935.1, forward strand.
TGTAGAAAGTTTTCTTTTTCTTTCGCTTTTTGAATACAACGGGGAATTGAGAACACATACACACATGACATTTTCATAGACCTTCTGGAGATGCTTGTAACTTGTAAGAGCTGAGGCATCCAATTGCCTAGGAAGGCAAGACAGAAATCACGGAACTCCTTTTTTGGTAAAATGGTTTGATTCCATCTTTGACGGAGTCTTAGATGGAAGTATGCTCGGACGCAAATGCTCCAGCGGTAGGACCACAATTGCGATGACCACAACTTCCATGTTGCACTTTATATGCTGTCGAGGTACCATTTATATGTTAAGCCCATTCCACATCGGGGAGCTGGATTAGACTCCAAGAAACTTCAACTTCCATCCGAAAATGGAAGGATTTGCACAGTTCCACTACTTGTGCGTATTCAGACATATGGGTGGAACAATACACATTTATTTTTCTGCCTTCACTCTCTGTGAATGTAAAAAATAGCCACACAATAGAGGAAAAGAGTGACACAATATTTTACAAAACAAATAATAATGTTTCACGTGTCGATGAAGCTCTTTCAAATCATCGAAGGGCAACAGAAGAGGGCCGGTATGTTTTTCATGTAAGAGTGCCATGATGTGGCATTGAGAGAATGCAAGGCCTCTAGCCTTATGTGAATTGGACGGTCCACATGGTATGCATAGAATGAAGGATTAGAGAGAATTTATTTTGTTGTTGCCCTATCTGAAATGGCCCTAAGAAAGCCAAACACAAAGTCACGTTTCCCAGAGTTCGCAACGCGGAGTTCTTTTACGTTTGCACTATCGCTCAATAGTGACATGTTATTTATAAAAGTTTTCGTCCATCATTGATTGAAGGGCGACCATGTGGGATTAGGCATGCGAAGGAGCTATGGTAGATTTCTTGAGCTCTGGCAGCTATAGTGGAGAGAGAGAGAGAGAGAGAGAGAGAGAGAGATGCACGGATAAGAAAATATGACGTGCCTCATTATTTTCATTGAACAGATGTAGTTATATACATGCATGCATGTGATTGGGCCATGAATTTGGTGAAGAGAGGATGATGGTTGCACATGGCTTGCTGACCAAAGTTCCTTGACAAAAGGGTATCTGGCAAGGTCAAATGGATATTGACCAAGTTGCTTAAAATTCCCCACTTTTTTCCAAGCATAGGAAAATACTAGTTGTACATAGTTGCATGCCACCTTGGGCATGCATCATTGGGCATTTAGTTTGAGATTTTTAGTATGCCATATTAGGCTACCTCATTGAGTTTGTTATACCAAATTGCGTTTTATCTACCACATTGGATGAGTGTGAGCTACATTGGGTTTGTGGGACTTATTGAGTTTTGTGTGGAGTTTAGTATCTACACATTGAATTTTTTTGTTCTCTATTTGCTTGTATGCATGTGTGATTTTGTTTTCACCACATTAGGATTCACTATACTAGGTTACTAAGGGGTCCTTGAATATTTTCAAGATCCATATTAGGTTGGCTTGTTAATTGTCCATTTTTTCAATTTATTCTTTGATGATAGAGTCATTGGCCATTGATTGGCACATGAACCAAAAAACACATAAAATATGGGAAAGTCATGCCATAGACGTGATTAGGGCCTAGGAAGTGGCTAATCCCTTACATTTTTTTGAAAAAATTTTAATAGAATAGAAACATATATACAATGGTTATGCTCAAACCTATGGATGTAGGAACAATTACAAAGCATTAAAGGTTTTTGTGCTTATAATTTGGATCATCAATAGGCATCTCAAATCAGCGAACAGGACAATAATTATGATGCTCAAGTCATGGAAAAAAGCCATCAGAGTGGTAAACATGTTGAAGCCTAGCCCTTGATATATGTATAAGTGGTTGGATTGAAGAGAAACATCTAGGAATTTTTTATCCAACTTGATCCTTGGATCTAAGCTTAAGAATCCCCGTAGTCATATCCCTTATTCCATAACCATGGGAGCCCCTTTATTCTGTTATGACAAATACAAGACTTCTCCTCTAACGTTTAGAGGGAGGTAGTTGGTATGGGGACCCGCTTCCACAACTTACTGATAGAATCAACAAAATGGATGCTACAAAGCATTGCACATTCGCTTTCATACATGAACATCATCGAAGTCGATTTCTCTGTTGCCACCTACTCAGTATAAGCAAGCATACGAGCTGATCTCTCTAACTCCCTTTGTCGACCGCTAGAATTTCTAGTGCGTAAAGAATCCACAACGCCTTGCTCGTACTTGATGGTGAGAATTTCAGGTGCATCTTCTAATGGATAGCAACTCAGTTTCACGTAAAATACTCGCACATCCAATCATAGCACTAGAGGGAGCCAAATTTCTAGGCCAAAATCTTTCAGCTCCCTCTTCTTCGTGATATACTACGGAGTGATTGATGGAAGGTCTTCCATCGCATCGGTAATCCTTTAAGTCCACAAAAGGCACGGATTTCATCATCCCTACGCATCAAGTTATGGTTTTATGGTGCATCAATATGCGGGTGCACGTCTTGGAATTGATGAACTACGACGCGAGGATCGGGGGAGGCAAGAAGTAGACCAGAAAAGAGATAATAGCACTTGTGGAGCCACTTTGAAAAAAATGAGTTTCTGAAGTATTGACATGGCAAGAAACCGATAAACCTCTTTTTTTCTTTCTTTTTGAAATCGTACATAAAAAAACTCTAATAACGACATATTGAAACTCTTACATACACTCAATACTCCACCCTCAAGTGACCACAAGGGATCCATGACTTCTAAATTGTAAGGCCGAAGCACTTGTGAGAGGTAGGAGATTTGTGGAATCCTAACTTCTGAGTTAGATGAATCGTATGTGTGACCGTTGATGAAAATACATGGTCTTTGTGAGCCTAGCGAATAAATTCGGTAGGGCATAAACCTCAACACCATTGGAAAAGTGGGCCTTTCATGAGGGTGATGAGAGGATGATTTACCTTTTTTGTAATGCCATCTAGACTTTGTAAGATCTTGCCCGCTCAGTAGGATTTGGGGGGTCTCGTGGGCACTAGTCCTCTTCACTTGTCTAAATTTTGTGTCCTGGATATTGTTCGCTCACCGTGTATTTTTGATCCCTATTGGTTCTAGGCCAGTGTGCGCTATGTGGAGGAGCTTCAATGGAGGCTAAACAGCTGTACATGCTGAGCACTAAGTCTTCATTTAGCTCTGATTTTATTTTGGAGGAATCTATCTCGTTCGCTGCATTGCCCATAGTGAACAGGGAGAACTGATTATCAAAAAAAAAAAAAAAAAAAAGTAGAAAACAAGACCTGAGTATCAAAAAGAATAAATGTCGAAAACATGGATTGGACTTTTGGATTTGTCTTTGAGACTATGGTGAGATATATGATGATTCTGTGATCATGAATTTTAGTGGTCCCTCCGTTGCTGGTAAACAGTTATTTTGGAGTAAAAGAGACTGTTGGAAGCTAAGCGAGAGAACTATTCTTCTCACAGGATGGTGGAACTCGCTGATGTTGCTACTGACATACATGTGTACCTCATAAATCAGTCCATCACCATAAACATTATTGTTGATAAGTTGAACTCCAGATGGAACACTAGATGGGCTTCTCCCCTTGCCATTAAACGTTCTACCTTTCTTTGGCTGATATTGTACAATGGAATATTAAAGGGAAGAAAGGCAAAGAGGTGTCAGATTAGTGATGGGAATGTTCTTTTTGTGACAAAGAAGAGGATCTTACCCACTTATTTCTCAATTGCTGGCATGCAAAGAACTTTCTGAAGCTCATTGGCAATGTATGCAGGGCTCTCAATATCCTATGAGAAAAAACTTTTTGAAATTCCATGTTCAGTCAGAATGCTCTACTTAGCAAGCAAGAGGAATGGATACTGAATCCCAAAAAGACCAAGAGAGACACCACCAGTTTTATCCACCGAAATGAGATCGAAATTGTTGACCATTAGTTAGGAAATGGGCCCCCGCATTAACTACAGTGAGGGAGACCAAGAAAGGGGCAATCCAGAGAGGGTGCACTCTTTTTTCCTTTCCACACTAAGGGAAACCAACAAGGGGGCAAGCCCATGAACTAGTCTTTGTTTCCTTTCTTTCTTTCTCTCTTTTTTTTCTTTAAAAACGTTTTTCAGATCACCTATTGTTTACACCTGCCTCATGTCACTTATCATAGCCACCAACCACTCTACGACAACGTCCTCAAAAGACAGTACTGTAGCGTTGATGACCATTTCATGGAAGGCAGGAGTGAAGAAGATCTTGAGGTGTAATTTTCCTTTTCTCTTCTTCTCTTTTTTTGTTCCCTTTAAACGCTTCTTTTAATTTTTCTAAAGAGCTATGAAAAAAGGATTTAGAAAAAATCTAAAAGACGTCTTCAAAAACTAAGGGAAGGAAAACAATCTTTCTTTCAAACAATTTATTGTATATTTATCTCCCTTACAACATTTTTTCCTTCTGCAGAAGGCTACAAGCAATTACACAATAGTTTACGTACTGAAGGTGGCGGAAACCAAAAAGCATCAACAGAAGTTCTCCTTTCCACATGAAACAAATCCTGCAGTAAATTTATGGTAGCCTTTCTCGTTCGATATTATTCGTCGGATGGAGAATTGAAAAGTCAATTTTTTTAAAGCTTGTGCGCCATAGATTCCAATGGCTGGGTCTTCTCTGACTACACGTTGATGAATTTCGAAGGAAGGCACCAAAAGATCTCAAGTTATTAATAATATATGATTACACTTTGACAAGCTTTAAATGAAGGGAAACTCTTTGTCTGTCACAGTTTTAGAATATAATCATTCTTAAGAAACTGTCTTGCTTTTTATGTACTTCATAACTGTGTCTTGCTTTTTATGTACTTCATAGAGTGCCTTGGAAGACATCTTTGGGCCCTCCGGAATGTGTTCTTTTGATGCATCCTCCGACACCTTTTGCAGACAATTCCATTGTTCCAAGTACTTATTTTTTGAACAGGCAACTATGGTGCACTACAGATAAGTGTGCGCGTGTCTGTGCGTGCGTGCGTGTGTGTGTGTGGACATACTTAATTTAGTTACATAGAAGCAATTAAGGTGTATGATGGCTGCATAATGCCTCAGCGGTGACTAAGAGATCCAACAGCTTGCCACCGCGCTAGGATTATACTCCAACATCGGCAATGGCGAAGACACTGTCCTCAGCACCTTTCATATTCTGTCGAATGGCTCGAATCAAAAAATACCAGAAACCCGCAGCTCTGTTCTTATGAAAGTCGACTTAGGTAGAAAGTTTTTTTATTTTTTGGCTTTTTGAATACAACGGGAAATTGAAAACACATACACACATCCACGATATAGAACATGAGATTTCACAGACCATATGGAGATGCTCGTAAGAGCTGAGGCAAAGCAGAAATCGCTTCCCAAGACCGATATCACGGAACTCCTTTTCGGTAAAATAGTTTGCTTGCACCTTTTACGGAGTCTCAGACGGAAGTATGCTCGGACGCAAATGCTCGAGCGGCAGGACTCACATGGGACCTAGATGACCACAACTTCCATGTTGCAGTTTATATGCTGTCGAGGTACCATTTATATGTTAGGCCAATTTCACATAGGGGTGCTGGAATAGACTCCAAGAAACTTCAATTTCCACCCGGAAATGGGAGGATTTGCATAGTTTCACTGTTTGTGTGTACTCAGACATATTTCGTGGATTCATTCTCTCGGAATGCAAAAAGAGCGACACAGTAGAGGAGAAGAGTGACACAATATTTTACAAAACAAATAATAATGTTCTACGTTTCGTCGAAGCTCCTTCAAATCATCCAAGGGCGGCAGAAAGAGAGCCGGTACGTTTTTGACGCAAGAGTGCCATGATGTGGCATTGAGAGAATGCAAGGCCTCTACCCCAATGTGAATTGCAAGGTCCAGAATGCATATGTAGAATGGAGGATAAGAGAGAATTCATGTTGCCGCTGTCGTATCTGAAATGGCCGTTAGAGAGCCGAACATAAAATCATATTTCCCAACGTCTGCAACATAGAGTTCTTTTACATTTGCACTATCGCTCAACCGTGACACATTATCCCTAAAAGTTTCTGTCGATCATTGATTGAAATGAAACCATGTAAAATTAGGTGTAGGCAGGAGCTATGGCCTAGGAAGAAGCTATATATGGCAACTATAGCGCAGAGAGAGAGAGAGAGAGACGGATAAGAAAACACGGTGTGCGTCATTATTTTCATTGAACAGATGTAGTTAGATACATGCATGCATGTGATTGGGCAATGAATTTGGTCAAGAGAGGATGATGGTTGCACATGGCTTGCTGACCAAAGTTCCGTGACAAAAGGGTATCTCGCAAGGTCAAATGGATATTGACAAAGTTGGTTAAAATTCCCCGCTTTTTTCCAAGCATACGAAAATATTAGTTGTACATAGTTGCGTGTCACCTTGGGCATTTACTTTGGGATTTCTAGTATGCCATATTAGGCTACCTCATTGGGTTTATTATACCAAATTGGGTTTTATCTACCATATCGGGTGAGTGTGAGGTTCATTGGGCTTTGTGTGGAAGTTAGTATCTATCACATTGATTTTTTTTGTTCTCTATGCATGTGTGATTTTGTTTTCACCACATTAAGACTCACCATAGTAGGCTACTAGGGGGTTATTTGTTTTTGCCTTGAATATTTTCAAGAACCATATTACGTTGGCTTGCTAATTGTCCATCTTTTCAGTTTGTTCCTTGATGATATAGTCATCGATCATTGATTTTCTTTGATGCTTTGCATGTTCTTTGGCACATGAACCAAAAAACACATAAACTATGGGAAAGTCTTGCCATAGACTTGACTACGGCCTAGGAAGTGGCTAATCCCTTACATTTTTTTGAAAAATATTTAATACAACACAACCATATATACAATGGTTATGCTCAAAAGTATGGAGGTAGGAACAATTACAAAGCCGTAAAGGTTTTTGTGTTTATAATCTGGATCATCAATAGACATCTCAAATCGGCAAACAAGGCAGTAATTATGATGCTCAAGTCATGGAAAAATGCCATTAGAGTGGTAAACATGTTGAAGCCTACCCCTTGATATATCTCTATCGTTTAATTTTCATAAGTGGCTGAATTGAAAAGAAGCATCTAGGAATTTTTTATCCCCCTTGATCTTTGGATCTAAGCATAAAATTCTGCATAGTCATATCCCTTATTCCATAACCATGGAAGTGAGATTGATGCAAAACAGATAACTTGCACCTTGAATAGCTCACAAAAACCTTCTAAAAATGGATGAAGTTATGACTTCAAACATTGAGAGCAACTAGCACAATTAGAATTGGAAACATTCCTCTTAAGGGAGCTTCATACATAGGGTTGGCTTACTAAAATGTGTAAAAATCCTAATTTATATGAGCTAATCAAGGAACAATCAGCTTGACATTGATTGGAGGTCATCCCTTCTTTTCAGAGATGTGCAAAAAATGACATCGAGGCTGTAAAACTCAGATTTGTAACATAACATAGACAGTTATATCTTTCCAATGAAGGAGCAAAAAACATAAGTGGCACCAAGAAATGATCAAACAGTATATGTATTTTTTCAAATCAACACTCTAACTAATGTACAAATATTTTTGAGTCTTCATATAGAGTCTTGAGGATATGATCATGCCTTTTCTTCATGAATTTGAATTCAAAATTAGTAGGTTTGGTAGTTTAGATTGATTGGAATATTTTCCTACAATCTAGTAAAAGAGAAAGTTGAAGTCCTATCTAATTCATGATTGATTGATTAAGGATCAATTTCAACCACTTGTAACTCATGGAGTTTAGCTCTTTTACTCTTTCCTTTTACAAAGGTAAATACTTTGAACCTTACGAGAAATGATCATAAGTGATCAACTAATTAATACAAAGAAATAATGTGCACATAAGTGCTATTCTTCAAGGTACATATATGGCACCATCCAAATGATGGATTTGATGTAAAGCATATCCACCTCAAGCATAATGCAAGCTTGATGTTCCAACAACTCCCCCTCAAGCTAAAGTATGCTTGAGTATTCATTCTTTGATAGGTTGAATACCTACCATAGCTTTGAATCTACAAAGCTTTATCCCATCAAGTGCCTTTGTCATCATGTTTCTTATTTGCTTCTTAGTAGGAACAAATAAAATGTCAATGACCTTTTCCATAAAGTTCTCACATACAAAGTGGTAATGGACTTCTATGTGCTTTGTCTGTGCATGAAAAATTGGGTTTGTAGCTAGATGCATGGATTTTACATGATCTCTAAGTAAGTGCGGTTTGGAACTTATAAATCCCAAATCTGAGTACAACTCCTTGAGGCATATTTCTTCTTGAGTTGCAATAGTTAGACCTCTATATTCTGCTTCAATTGAAGATAAAGCAACTATTGGTTGCTTCTTGGAACTCCATGACACCAATTTTGAACCTACAAATGCTAAGCATCTAGAGGTACTTCTTCTATCATCATTTGCTCCTGCCCAATCTACATCTCAATAAATTTTGATATCCAAATATGAAGAATAAGGATAATAGTCTCCTACATTAAGTGTCTCTGAGATACTTGTTGACTCTCTTTGTAGCATCCAGGTGTGGCCTTCTAGGTGAGTGCATGAACTGACTAAGGACTTCAAACATTGAGAGCTATAAATCTAGTGTTTAAGCATTCATTGGAAAGATATAACTATCTATGTTATGTTAAAAATTTTTCAAGTCTTTTGGTTCAGTAATTTTGGAGAAATTTGAGTTTTAGAGTCTCGGGGTCATTGTATGCACATCCCTAAAAAAACGGGATGACATCCAATTAGTATTAAGGTGATTACTCCTTGATTGGCTCATATAAATTAGGGTTTTCATGCATTTTAGGAAGCCAACCCTATGTTTGACACTCCCTTGAGAGGAATGTTTCCAATTGTAATTGTGATGGCTGCTCTCAATGTTTGAACTCATAACTTCTATCCGTTATTAGAAGGTTTTTATGAGCTACTCAAGGTGCAAGTTATCTGTTTTGCATCCACTTGTTCTTGTTGATGTTCCAAAGTACATATTGGGTTTTATTGCAATAACCACAAGCCTACAATTTCTAATTTACATATCCAAAGAGCTAGGACTGGTCCTATGCGGGTTTACTAGACCAACTTCACCACTTGACAACTCAACTTCCCAAGCCTCTCCAAGCTTCTCCAACTTCTTTCAGAGTGAATGGTAAAGTGCCTTTAAACGGTTTAAGAAAACTTATATGACAAGATTTATGTATATTCTAGTGAGATGTTATATCTAATTTCAATGGATTATCATTAATGTTTTGAGTAATGTGAAATGGTCCATAATAGCATGGTGCAAGTTCAATTTTAGGATGTTGCAAAATATTTTCTAGAGGTCTTTTAATAATATGTAACCATACAAGAACATTCTCAGTAAATTCCTTGGCTAATTGTTTTGTATTAAGCTTATGTGCATAACGGTCTTGACTTTTCCTAATGTGCTTCTAGACATGATGAAGTATAGAAATGTGATCGTGAGCAATAGAATCAACCATCAGTTTATCTGTTTGAGTGAGTGATATGGGAGTGGGAAGGTTTTTACCATAAAAAATTTCAATAGGTGCATGACTAGTAGTGGTGTGTGTGGTGTTATTGTAAGCAAAATGAAGTAATGGAAACTTGTCATCCCACTTAATAGGACTATCTAATGAATAACAACACAATAAATCAAGAATAGTACTATTTGTAGTCTAACTTTTTCCCTTACTTTTTGGATGAAATGCAGAGCTAAAATCTATTTTAGAACCAAAATGTTGAAATAAGGAAACCCAAAACTGCTCACAAAAGATAACATCATGATCAGATAACATATCTTTAGGAAAACCATGATGTGGAAAAAATGCATTTAATGAATAATTTGGTATCTTGAGGTGCAAAAAATGTTTTTCTACATGGAAAACAAACCTATAATCTATCATCCAAACCATATCATTATGGGATGAAGTGATAGGAAGACAGTGATACATTCCCTAGATATTTGTTCCCATGGCTCATTTGGAATGGGAAGGGGCATTAATAATCCAAATGGTTGATCGTGATGCAATTTTACACTTTGACATACAATGCATTGAGAAACATACTATATGATATCTTTTTCCATGTGGAGCCAAAAGAAGAAATCTTTGCAAGTGAAAGTGGTGTTGTGTATGCCGCTATGACCCATATAAGATGGTTCATGCTTTTCTTTGATTACAAAATCTTTAAAACTTGTGTAATGCAAAATCTATGTTGAAAATAAAGTAAACCATGATGAAATGTATAATGTTCATCAATTAAAGATGCACATTTGTTGAAATCATGCCGTGCATATGAGAATACAATCACATGTGTAAGCGGAAATAATTTCTTGAAAAGAATGAAATTGGATGGCAGAAATATTATGCAGACCAACAAAATGTCAAGGAAAGTTGCTAAGAGCATCGGCTACGATATTAGCTTTTCAAGCTTGATATTAGATCATGGGCTCAAAATTTTGAATGAATGAAGCCCATTTAAGATGTTGATCAGAGATGAAAGGATGATATTATAAATGCTTAATAGCCTATTAATCAGTTTTCATTAATACCTAAGATCCCATAAGCTAGTGTTTCCAAATGCATAGAACATGCATGATTGCTAGTAATTCCTTATCATATGTACTATAAATCTTTTATGAGGGCTTAATTCTACTATAACGTGAATCTTTTTTGGATGGACATGCACGCCTTCACTTGAAATAATATGTCCTAGATATTCTAGTTTACCTTGAAAGAAGTAACTGTTTTTAGGATTAGCATAAATTGTGTTCTCGCGTAGCAAATGGAAAACTTTTTGAGATGTTGTTCATGCTCATTATTGTCCTTACTATAAGAAAAGTATAGTCAAAGAATACAAGAACAAAATCTTGATAGTAAAGAAAATTGTTATTCATCATTCCGGCAAATGTAGCAGCAGCATTGATAAGTCCAAAGGGCATTACCATAAGATCATAATGGTTAGTTTGATTTCTAAATGTAGTCTTACAAATATTTTTATGCGTCATACGTATCTGATGGTAACCAAATTTGAGATCAACTTTACTAAAGACACGAGCTCCTTGTAGTTTATCTAAGAGATCATCTATTCAAGGAATATAGTATCTATTCTTTATTTTGATCTTGTTAAGGGCTCTACAATCAATGCGTACTCTATAAGTTTTATTTTTCTTCTATACTAAGAGAATTTGTGCTCAAAATGGGGAAGAACTAGGCCATATAATTCCTTTGTGGAGTAAATCTTTAAATTGGTTTTCTATTTGCTTTTGGTGTAGTGCACCATGCCCATAAGGTGCTTTATGAGGAGGAGGACTACCAGGAATTAAGTCTATGCTATGGTCAAAGGATCCCAGAAGTGGTGGTAGTTCAGAGGGATAATCAGACATGAAACAATCCCTATAATTATTCATAAAGGGTTTATGTGCATCTAGAAGTGTATGAGTATAATCATTTATGACATTGAAAAAAGAAATGCATGAATTGTATCCTTTCCTAAATGGAAGTTTTACTTGAATATGACTAGTCAATGGAAATGGTTGGAAATCATGTTGCATAGACAAAGTAATGATTTGAACTTTAAATTCAAAGTTAAAGGTATGCATATGGTATTCAATGCAGGGGTTATAATGATGATGAAAAGGCATAACAAGTATAACATCGTAAGATTACAAAGGTGCAATTAAAAACATTCATGCATGTACATAAGGTCCTAAGCTTATTGTAACATCTTGCACTTCTCCTGTTACATTATAATGACAACCGTGAAATGAAGCTTTCAATTTATATAAGAAAGGAAACATTATTTGAGTTCTTGTAGTAATAAATGTGAAATGAAATCATGTGAACTACCATTGTCATGTAAAATATTAACCAGTTTTTCATTAGTAGTACCCTACATGCAAAGTAAAGTATGAATCGAGATATCATCACCCAGGTACTTAAGTCCTTCTCCAATGCTTCCTCTGTTCAGGTGCTTCTACAAGCCTCAAACTCCAACATTGGCTTCAAAGCAGGTTGTCATTTCATCTAGTGCATACTCAATCTTAAAATCGCACAAAATTTGGTGAGCATACTCAAGACAATTAAGAGTTCAAAATAGCTTCATTATGTGGTCTCAAAATCCCGATCTGAGGTTCTTTCGGCCTCTCAATGTAGTATCATAGGACCTGTGCAGGGGATTTCATCTTTTTGTGCCAAAGAAATATACTAGTTTTGGTTTGCTGATATAAGTGTCTCGAAGTCTACTACAGGTTTAGTAGAACTCAATAGGGTAGTTCTAAATTGAGCTTTTTGAGATACAATCATTTTTCTACATTAAGGTATTTTAGTTAGTGGACCTGGCTAAAAGGAGTGATGCATTTTGTATGTTGGCTGTTGAGGATAAGTTGGATGGTACCAATTAACCATTATGGGCTTATATGATGTGTCATGTATTGGTTGCAAAAGGGCTATCGAATATTATGTAGGGTGTTGCGAAACATCCTATCGCACCTGCAAATATAATTACTGAAGGTGATGTAGATGGCATTGAAGATGGTAATATTCTTCATGTTCCTCTTTGTGCTACGGTTCTTGTTGCACCTAGTGCAGAGAAAGTTTGTTAGGATGGTAGAGATGCACATGCACATGCACAGATAGCCTTGCCTATCAAATGTGCCATTATTCCTCACATTTATTCTTGTCGAATAACAAAGAATGCGCTTACCACTTTATACCACGCAAGGAATGAGGCTCATGTTGCTTACCTCCAAAAACAGTTGGAGATTGAGCACATGAATGAAGGAGATTCAATGGATAGTTTTTTGAGAGAGATCAAAGATTTGAAGGAGGAGTTGACTTTTTGTTGATGATGTCTTGCCTAAGAGTTCACTAGTGCAAACTCTTCTAAATCGTCTTCTAGATTCGTAACAAAGTTTTGCTTCTACTCTTTGATTGATGATGAAAGGCAATCCAAATGCCTTAACATTTGAGGAGGTACTCTCTAATCTGGTGCAAGAAGATCAACCTAGGTTGAATAGGCCCATTTTGCATGTTGCAGATCAAGCTTTGTCAGAAGGCAAAGATAAATGGATCTCTTCTACTAGTAAGAAAAAATCAGTTAATTTTGCACAATCAAACAAGGATGACAAAGATTGGAAGAAAAAGAAAGCAAAAATTGTTTTGCAAATATTGTAAAGGAAATGATCATGTCATAAAGAGTTGTCTAAAACTAGCTGCAAAAGAGGCAAAGAAGAAAGAGACTGGAATGGATGTTGGAGAGCCCTCTACACCAAAAATAGAGTCTGCCAATCTTGTGCAAAATGAAGAATGGGCAGTTACTACTATTTGTATTTATGACCCATCTTCTCATGAATAGTGTATATCTATAGTAGACAAATGTTTTGTACTTTGATAGTGCAAAAACCAAACATATTACCTTGCAACACAATTTCTTCACTTCACTTGAGATTGCCCCTATAAGGAATACTATCACATGCCCCAACAACTCCTCTTATCCTATTATGGGAGTCGATAAGATCATTTGACTACTCCCGATGGTAGCTCTTTTACATTGTCAGATGCTTTATTTGTGCCACAGATCAAGAAAAATCTGCTATCAGTTTTAGCATTAGCCAAGATTTTCCTAGTCGTGAAATTTGTTGATGACAGATGTAGAGTTCCTGATCTATCAAATGGCAACATCATTATTACTTCTGGCATTTCATGCTGTGGGCTATATAAGCTCACAGATTATGCAAAAATTGTGAATGATTCAACATGTGCAGCTCAAGATTCTTAGGCTATGTCACATGCAAAGTTTATGCATGCATGCTTTGGTTATCTAAATTTTTTGTAGTTTGCTATGCATAAATCTGAACTGGTGTCCTCTTTTCCCAAACTTGAGGAACCTTGTAAACATGTATGTGAAGACTCTATTTTAGGCAAAAGGTAGCATTCCTCCTTCCCAAAAGATGGTTAAGCTCGAGCTACTCAGAAATTGTATCTTGTTCACAATGATGTTTGTGGTCCTATGCAGACACCTTCTTTTAGGAAACCTCTTTACTTCATGAGTTTCATTGACAATTTTTCCAAGCATGCATGGGTATATCCATTGAAAGCAAAGTCCGAAGTATTTATGTGCCTCAAATAGTTCCTAGTTTTTGCTGAAAATTTGTTAGCATGTAAAATGGGCACCCTCCATTCTAATACATTGTGGGAAAATATGTCTTCTGATTTTAATGTATTTTTGGTTGAACATGGGATAAAACATCAGTGTACAGTGTCATTTACACCTAAAAAAATGGAGTTATTTTAAGGAAGAACATGTAACACATGGAAATGGTGAGGTGTATGTTGAAGAGTCAGTATTTACTACATAGTTTCTAGCTTGAGGCTATTATGTGTGCAGCATATGTACTTAATAGGTGTCCCACTAAAGGATTGTAGTCTATCACTCCATATGAGGATTGACATGGTCGTAAGCCAGGTGTTGCTCATGTGCATGTTTTTGGCTGTCTATCATATGCATTAGTGTTTGAACAACAATGCAAGAAATTTGATAATAAAGCAGTGAAATGTATTTTTGTTGGGTATAGTTCTAAAAGAAAAGGATATCATTTTTATCATCCAGAGACTAAACAATTTGTGATGTTGTTTTTCTGGAAGATGTTATTCAACAATTACTTTCATGTACTAAGGAGACATCGTTAGCTCCAAAGACATATATGGCACTTTACTGCCTCTTTTTATAGGTGGATAGTCTAGTGCTCGTTCTAATGAGTCAACTTCTCAGCCTTTATTGGTTTCATGTGATGATGCAGATCATTCCATTTCTAATGTAGATTTACATGATGCACTTTTTGATGAGAAGGTTGATATTGAGGAGGCAAAAGCTATGCTAAAATGGCTAGTATAGACTTTTCATGATAGAAAATTAGATGCATCTTTGTCATATCATACTCATTGAAGCTCTCATAGTGCTTCTTTTGAATCAAATACCTGTGTTATGGCTGCCTCTAGTGTTTGTGATGAGAATGATCGAGCTTCGTTTGATGAAGCACAAAATTATGAAAATTGGATGGCTACTATGCAAGTAGAATAGGATGCCATTATGAAAAATGGTACCTGCTCTTTATGTGACTTGCCTCCTAGCAAGAAGGCCATTGGCAATAAGTGGGTATACAAGCCAAAGCATAAGCCTAATGGAATAATTGACATCTATAAGGCTAGGCTTGTTGCGAATGGTTATGCTTAAGAAAGAGGCATTGATTTTTATGAGACCTTCGCTCCTACATGCCAAATGACTACTCTTCATAGCATGTGTGCACTTGCAGCTCATCGTGGTTGGAATGTACATTATTTGGCCATTAAAAACTGCATTTCAAAATGGTGACTTGCATGAAGAAGTGTATGTTTTTCAGCCCCATGGGTTTGTGCAAAAAGGGCATGAAAACCACATGTGCAGGTTGAAAAAAGAATTATATGGTTTGTAGCAAGAACCACGTGCTTGGTATGACAAAATACATGCCTACTTGATTGCACATGGTTTTGAGAATAGTCCAACTAAGAGCATTTTCTATTTTAATCATGTGAAGATCATGTTTGAAGATCATACAAATGACCTATAAACCATAAACATAAAGCTAAGGTCATATAGATGACCTCTATACATAAAGGTATAGTTTTAATGACTTCTCTCCCACACCATGAGTACTAGACCTAGGTAGTGTCGATTCTCAAGTCCTCTTGACACAAAATTGAAGACATACAAAATCATAGATACATTGGACAAAATGTCAATTTTGTATCCGCTTCAACGGCATAAACAAAATAGAAGTTACTAATATTAAATTGAGTTCTTGGTGGGAGGGATAGAGAAACCTAGGTTAAGTCCCATATTTTCCCCTTCAAACTTAAACTACCAAAATATCATCACCATTTTACTCAATGACAACAGATTCTTGGTCTTTATGTGATTTTCCTCCAAGCAGAAAGGAAATTGGCACTAAATGGGTATACAAGCTAAAACATAATTCTGATGGAATAATTGAAAGATATAAAGCTAGGCTTGTTGCCAAAGGTTATTCTCAAGAGAGAGGCAATGATTTTGATGAGACCTTTGCTCCCACATGCGAAATGACCATTGTTTGTAGCATTTGTGCACTTTGCAACTTATCATATTTGGAATGTACATTAGGTGGACATTAGAACTACATTTCTAAATGGTGATTTACATGAAGAATATGTACTTTAGCCTTGTTCTTTGTGCAACAAGTGCATGAAAAGAAAGTTTGTAGGTTGAAAAAGGCATTGTATGGTTTGAAGCAAGTACCACGTGCTTGGTATGAGAAGATACATGCCTAATTGCTAGCACATGGTTTTGAAAATACTTTAAATGAGAGCACATTATATGTTAAGCATGTAGATGATGTCTTTCTAATCATTGTTGTATATGTTGATGTTATGCTTCTCATTGGTCCTAATGAGAAGCATATTGCTGAATTTAAGGTTGAAGTTGATGCCACTTTTGAGATATTATATTTTGGGCATTTGCATCATCATTTAGGCATTCAATTTATGCAAGTTGATGGAGGAATAGCTTTATGTCAAACAAAATATATGCATAACTCAGCCTGATATTCAGTTTGCTATCTCTCAAGTGAGCAGGTTGATGCATTGCCTAGGTGTCAAACATTGGCAGGCAGTTAAGGACATGGTTTGCTACTTTGTTGGTACCAGGCTACTTGGTTGGTACCTGGCACCTTGGTTGGTACCTAACTACTTGGATTGTTTTTTCCCAAGGGGGATCATTATTAGTAGATTTACATGCTTTTTTTTACTCGGATTGGGCTGGTGCTATGCCACTCATGGATCCACTAGTGGTTTTTGCTTCACGCTTACTAGCTCATGCATATCTTGCTTGATCAAGAAGCAACCTACTATGACCACTTCTAGCTGTGAGGTTGAGTATAGGGCACCTTTCATAGCGACTATTGAGTGTGTGTGGTTGAGATGCCTTTTGGTAGATTTGGGTGTTGATCAATCTTCTACCACTACATCTATTAATAACGAAAGTGCATTGGCAATTGCAAGGAACCTTCTGTTCCATGCTCACACAAAGAACATTGAGGTGCAATATCATTATGTTTTGGAGAGTTTCCCTACAGGAGAGATCAGTTTGGATTATGTGCCCACATAGGATAATGTTGCAAACCTTACAAAGGCTCTAGTGAGGGAGAGGTTTGAAGATTTTTCCAAAGCGTTGGACTTACTTCCTTTTGTGGATAGATTTGCTTCAACATCACTTTGCACGTCCTTGAACGTGAGTGCCAACTCCTTATTGATGCATCAATCCTAGGGGCCCTTCTTTTATATATTCAAGTAGTGATATGTGTGAATACATTTAGGCATGTTGCGGCAATTTATTTCCCTCTTTAGGAGTTTTTTTTCTCAAGCTTGTGTATACACCTATAACCCTAACAAGTAACTTATCTTTATACATTATCTTGGTAATACATTCTATATCATTGCTGTGCTTCAAGCTTCACCTTCTTCTTTGTGTTGTTCTTGCACTTCCATAGACCTTGAACTCCAACAATTGGTTGTCTTCTTGCTCAACCTCTCTCATTTTCTAGTCCTTCTCTTCTACTGTTTTCTCTTTAGGTGGGGAAGTATGTTCTACCTTTTCTTGACCCTGTGGCTCCATGTTTCCTTCCCAAATGCAAGACTAGAGAACTAACAATGATAATGGAAGTATCTTTTATAAAACAAAAGAGAGAAAAACGATAGAAGAATGTTTCCTTCATGAATTCCAAGCTTTCCAAATCAATTTTGGAATGCTAATTTATGTGGTAAAGGTGTTTGGTCAAGAGTCAAGCTTTACCACATAGTTTCTTGCTTGAGGCTATTATGTGTGAAGCATATGTACTTAACATGTGTCCCGCTAAAGCATTGCCGCCCATCACTCCATATGAGGCTTGACATGGTTGCAAGCCATATGTTGCTCATCTATGTTTGTTTGGTTGTTTGGCATATACATTAGTTCCGGAACAAGAATGCAAGAAATTGGATGATAAAGCAATGAAATGTATTTTTGTTGGGTATAATTCTAAAAGCAAAGGCTATCATCTACATCATCCACATACTAAATATATTTTGGTTAGCCATGATGTTGTTTTTGTGGAAGATGCAATTTAACCATTATTTTCATGTACTAAGGAGACATTAGTTAGCTCCAAAGATGTGTATGACACTTTACTGCCTCTTTTTATGGGTAGATAGTCTACTGCTGGTTCAAATGAGGGAATATTTCATCCTTTGTAGCTTCCACATGATGATGCAAATAACTCCAATTCTGATGCAGGTTTACATGATGCACTTGTTGATGAGGGTCTGATATAGAGGAGGCAAAAACTATGCCTAAATGACTGGTGCGGACTTTGCGAGACAACATATTAGATGCACCTATGTCATATCCTACTTGTGCACGCTCTCATAGTGGTTCTTTTGCAATAGATTGATATGCTATAGCTGCCTTTAGCCTTTGTGATTCCAAGTTTCTTATGAAGTCTTGTAGCTCCTAATGTGTGGAAGTAAAAAAAAAAAAAACATCAAAGATTGAGTTTATAATACCTATTTCATTTGATGAAGCACAAAATTCAAAAAATTGGATGGTTGCTATGCAATCAAAATATGATGCTATTATGAACAATGTACCTAGTATTTATGTGACTTGCCTCTTGGCAAGAAGGCGATTGACACTAAGTGGGTATGCAAGCTGAAGTGTAAGCTTGATGGAATAGTTGAGAGGTATAGGGTTAAGATTGTTGCAAAAGGTTATGCTCAAGAAAGAGGCATTGATTTTGATGAGACCTTTTCTCCAATATGTTGAATGACAACTGTTTATATCATTTGTGTACCTGCTGCTCATCATGGATGGGATGTAAATTAGTTGGGCATTAAAACTACATTTCCCAATGGTTAGTTACATGAAGAAGTGTATTTAGCCTCGTGGTTTTGTGCAAATCGCACTCAGATTAAGCTTCTCCAAATCACACTTTGTTTTGTAATTTCAACACAATCATAGAGATTGATACTCTTGAGATCAGAGTGCCCAGATGCTAAACTAAAGCCACTTTAACAAGAAGCTAGATGTTTCATAGAACATTTGGCTAGAGTAAATTTCTCATTCTTCTACCAAAATTGGTAGGTATTGGCTTCCCTACGTTAGTAAAGCAAATCTTGCCATCATTCCATTGCACAAGATTTTCAGCTATAGCTTCTTGGAAAGACTCACAAACCTTGCTAGATTGCTCCAAACTCACACCAAATACATCTTTTTCTTTCGAGATTCGGGCATCAAGAAGGGAACGAAGGTTGAGTGGGATCCTTTGGGGGGATACCCAAGATCTGGCTGCCATGTTGTCCGGTCTATGGTGGGAGAGGGGTCGAGGTCCCCAGGAGTCTCGTAAAGTGCCCTTTAGTGATCTGAAAATTATCTTCGTCCATATCGCATACATGGCCATTTGAGTCTAAC
Source organism: Ceratopteris richardii (assembly GCA_020310875.1). NCBI lineage: Eukaryota > Viridiplantae > Streptophyta > Polypodiopsida > Polypodiales > Pteridaceae > Ceratopteris > Ceratopteris richardii. The sequence continues at coordinate 30,842 of MU261935.1, forward strand.
AATCGGGGGATCTCTGTTTTGTTTCCTTTTAAGGATGCGGCATATCTCTTTGGTGGGTTTGTCGGCTTTGCCAACTCACCACTCCTTGAAGAAAATTTTTAAATTTTCCCTTTGTATTTCTTCCTCGAATCTCAGCAATGCTCTGATTTTTGTAGACCTTTCTGGGATTGAGCTTTTCCTTTGTTCACTTCCGCCTCAAGTGTTCAGGATCTATGATATAGAACTTCTCCGAATCTCTCCCATTGCACCCGTTCTGCCCCGTGTTATTTATGTTTTACTTTTGTTTATATTATTTTATTAATTTATGTCTTTTACTTTCGTATTTATGTTTAATTTTTGTTGTTTTGATTCTCTTCCTTCTTGATAATAGGTTCACACGCACAAACTTTTAAAGTCACACATACATGATATAAACATAATCATAAGATGACACAAAGGATATGTACACATATTCACAACATGCACTTGTATTGAATTTTAATTATGAAAGAACATCCACTATTCACAAATATAGGTACATCCACTATTCACAAGGATGCCCTCTTGCCCCCCTTCTCTTTGCCATCGCCACTGAAGGGCTGAGCCGACTTGTGGCTCATCATGTGGAGGCTGGCAATATCAAAGGCCTCCAGCTACCTCACGACCACAGTCAAATCATCATGAGACTTTTTGCCGACGATATGAACGCGTTCGTTCACAACGATAATACCAGCCTGGAGACTTTCTGGAGGTGTCTTGATACCTTTTGTGAGGCCTTTGGATCCAAAATCAACCATAATAAGACCGCCTTTAGGGCCATTGTGGGACATCAACCTGGCCTTCTCATTGATCATGGCTGTCAAATCATTCCGCAGGGTCAAATCTTTCGGCTGCTCGGAATCCCCTTGGGGTTTGGCGTCTCTATGGAGCAGCGATGGAACTGGGTGCTGGCCAAACTTGAAAACAAGCTCAATTACTGGAGAGGCATGCAAATCAATCTCGCTGGACGGGCGATGGTTATCAACACGTTCCTCCTCTCGTCTACCATCTATTTCCTTTCTTGCTGGAGACCGAATGAGCAAGGCCTGTCCAAACTGAATAGCATCTGCAGAAACTTTCTTTGGACGGGTGATCATAACAGAAGGGGGGTGCCTAAAATCAAATGGGCCATCTGCACCAGCCCTAGAGATAGCGGGGGGCTTGGCATCCTGGACATTGGGTGCATGGCTAACAAACTGGCAGCCAAATGGATGATTAAAGCTTGGTGCAATAGGGAGGCCTCGTGGGCCAAGCTGATCTTCAGAAACAAAAATGAGTTGGCCCTCACGGGATCCCCGAACTGGAAGAACCTTGGCATCATGACCGTGCTATTCTCCCCGATACCTGTCTTCCCGAAAGGCTCCAATCTCGTATGCTCTCTTTGGAAGGGCTGGAATAAAGTCAAAAGCTTCACAAGAATTAGTGAGGACTGGAAGTGGGCGGCCGGTATCAGACAAAACGACTCTATCTGGTTTCCGATTCATGGCATCCGGAGTGTGGAGCCGTGGAACATTCAAAATGCCAAGAAGTTATGGAACAAAGGATTCAAAAAATGGAAACACCTCTGGAAACATGACACCAACAGTTGGATCAACTACGAGGATATCGACCCCCGCATAAACATCTCCTACGAAGAATGGAACACCTTGCAAAGCAGATGCCTCGCTTGGGATCGTCACAAAACGCGCCTTCTCATGGGACATGACGCTCCAAACGCGCGTGGTCTCAAATGGCACAATGGAAACAGCCTACTCAAAATCCCGAACATCAATGAAACGACGGACCTCCAGATCAGCCTCAACAAGAAGTGGTGCCTGTCTTGGACGCGGCTTCGGTGGGACATGAAATTCATGGGTATCTGGCACCCACTTATAGAGATTAAGAAGTCGGTCCTCTTATGGCAAATTCTCCATCGGGGAATTTGGACTAACCATAAGGCAAGCAAAATTTGTGGGATCCCTCCGTGGTGCAAACGCTGCCACCGCGCAATCGAAGATGTCCCACACATCTTCCTTACTTGCCCCAACTCCTACAGAATCTGGCAGATGGTTGGACTGAAAATCAGAGTTCAGAAACAGCTTAGTTGGAAACAAGTCCTTTTGGGTGAAGCGATTGGGTGCTCTGCGGCTCTCTGGAACGCAATCAGAGGGGAAGTCCTGTGGAAAATTTGGTGGGAGCGGTGTGCTCTCAACTTCGGCGACTCCCCTAGGGAGTGGTCGATTGAAAAATCTCTATTCCTCCTTGGCAAAAGGATTGTCAACAGTAAGAAATCCCCCCCCTTCAGGCATCATCAAGTCCTCCTTTTGATCAACAACAAGCTCAAACCCAAGTGGGTCCCGCATGAGGGCGACGAGAGGGTGATCAACCTTCTTTGTAATGCAACCTAGGAATCAACCAAGCTTCCCCTGCTTTGTGGGATTTGGGGGGTCCCGTGGGCACTAGTCCCCTTCTATTGTACCTTTGTTTCTTAATTTAATTCAAGTCCGGGAGAGTAGGCTATTGCCGAACTTCCTTGATATTAAAAAATATAGGTACAAACACACATACTTTATCAAAAATGCGAACACATTCACTTAGACATACACCTCAGAGATCACTTAGACATTATTCTCTAATAGTTTTGTTTGTCTTTGTTTTCCACGTACCTTTTAAATTGAGAAACTTCAACAACTTTATTAAAACCAAATAAAACTTGGTAATTTCCAAGAAAAGTTTGTCAACTTCATTATTTTCAAAAACATCGAACATGAAAGAGATAAAATATTTCTCTATCTCTCATCAAGCAATGGAGAGAGAATCTCTCTAACATTCATGTGTACTAAACCTGCACACATTAATGGGCGAACACTACAACATATCAAGGGAATACCGACGGTTAGTGTACCGATGTGCAGCTGTCGGCGTCGGTATACCCCTCGGGAAATTTGGGAAAGCTGCATTGCCTCGGAATCATAGCCGCGTCGGTTCGGAATCACAGCGTTGGTATAAGCGTCGGTATATGCGTCGGTATTTTGCTGAAACTACCGACGCGTATAGTGACGCATATACCGACGCTCTCTTTTTAACTGGGCTCGAACCCGAAATTCATCATTGTGAGCGTTTCGAATGTAGAACTTCTCCTTTCGGGTTCGCGCCCACCAACAGCAGAGCAGAACTCTCTTTGTCATCCTCTCTCTCTCTCTCCCTCTCTCCCTCCCTTCCCTCTCTCTCTCTCTCTCTCTCCCTCTCTCTCTCTCCCTCCCTTCCCTCTCTCTCTCTCTCTCCCTCTCTCTCTCTCCCTCCCTCTCTCTCACTATCTCTCTCTCTCTGTCTCCCTCTCTCTCACTCTCTCCTCGTCTCTCTCCCTCTTTCTCTCTCCCTCTCTCTTTCTCTCTCCCTCTCTCTCTCTCTCTTTATACAGACCTCTATCTTTATAGATCTGAATTTTTGGTTTTGCTTATATGTTCTTTGTTTGGTTTTGCAGGAGAATTTGGCATCAAAGCTTTGGAAATTCGACGAAGAAGCACTTCAAGTGGATTTACAAAAAAAACATCAATGTAAGTAAAACATATATCACTCTTTTATCTTTCTTTATATTTTTGTTTTCTAATATCTTCTCTCTTTATATTTTTGTTTTCTAATATCTTCTCTCTTTATTTTTGTTTGAGAGAGAGAGAGAGAGCGAGAGAGAGAGAGCGAGAGAGAGAGAGAGGGATATGCATATGCATACATGCATGCATATGCATACATGCATGAATGCACATGCATACATGCATGCATGCATGCATATGCATACATGCATATGCACACATGAATGCATATGCATACATGCATGCATATGCATACATGCATGCATATGCATACATGCATGCATGCATATGCATACATGCATATACATACATGCATACATGCATATGCATGCATGCATACATGCATACATGCATGCACACACATGCATACATGCATGAATGCACATTCATACATGCATGCATGCATGCATGCATACATGCATACATGCATGAATGCACATGCATACATGCATGAATGCACATGCATACATGCATGAATGCACATGCATACATGCATGTGCATGCATCCATGCATGTGCATGCATCCATGCATATGCATACATTCATATGCATACATGCATGCATGCATACATGCATACATGCATGCATACATGCATACATGCATACATGCATGTGCATACATGAATGCATATGCATACATGAATGCATATGCATACATGAATGCATATGCATACATGAATGCATATGCATACATGCATGCATACACATGCATACATGCATGCATACACATGCATACACATGCATACATGCATGCATACACATGCATGCATGCATACACATGCATACATTTATACACATGCATACATGCATGAATGCACATGCATACATGCATGCATACATGCATGCATGTACGCATATGCATACATGCATACATGCATATGCATACATGGATGCATATGCATACATGGATGCATATGCATACATGCATACATGCATGCATGCATGCATAAATGCATGCATGCATATGCATACATGCATGAATGCACATGCATACATGCATATGCATACATGCATACATGCATACATGCATGCATATGCATACATGCATGCATATGCATACATGCATGAATGCACATGCATACATGCATGAATGCACATGCATACATGCATGAATGCATATGCATACATGCATGTGCATGCATACATGCATGTGCATGCATGCATGCATATGCATACATGCATGCATGCATACATGCATGCATACATGCATATGCATACATGCATATGCATACATGCATACATGCATACATGCATACATGCATGCATGTATGCATGCATATGCATGTATGCATGCATGTAATACATGGAAATGGTGAGGTGTATGTTCAAGAGTCGGTATTTACTACATAGTTTCTGGCTTGAGGCTATTATGTCTGCAACATATGTACTTAATAGGTGTCCCACTAAAGGATTGTAGTCTATCACTCCATATGAGGATTGACATGGTCGTAAGCCATGTGTTGCTCATGTGTGTGTTTTTGGCTGTCTATCATATGCATTAGTGTTTGAACAACAATGCAAGAAAGTTGATGATAAAGCACTGAAATGTATTTTTGTTGGGTATAGTTCTAAAAGCAAAGGATATCATTCTTATCATCCAGAGACTAAACATATTTTGGTTATTTGTGATGTTGTTTTTCTGGAAGATGTTATTCAACAATTACTTTCATGTACTAAGGAGACATCGGTTAGCTCCAAAGACATATATGGCACTTTACTGCCTCTTTTTATAGGTGGATAGTCTAGTGCTCGTTCTAATGAGTCAACTTCTCAGCCTTTAAAGGCTTTATTGGTTTCATGTGATGATGCAGATCATTCCATTTCTAATGTAGATTTACATGATGCACTTTTTGATGAGAAAGTTGATATTGAGGAGGAAAAAGCTACGCTAAAATGGCTAGTATAGACTTTTCATGATAGAAAATTAGATGCATCTTTGTCATATCATACTCATTGAAGCTCTCATAGTGCTTCTTTTGAATCAAATACCTGTGTTATGGCCGCCTCTAGTGTTTGTGATGAGAATGATCAAGCTTCGTTTGATGAAGCACAAAATTATGAAAATTGGATGGCTACTATGCAATTAGAATAGGATGCCGTTATGAAAAATGGTACCTGCTCTTTATGTGACTTGCCTCCTGGCAAGAAGGCCATTGGCAATAAGTGGGTATACAAGCCAAAGCATAAGCCTAATGGAACAAATGACAGTTATAAGGCTAGGCTTGTTGCGAATGGTTATTCTTAAGAAAGAGGCATTCATTCTTATGAGACCTTCGCTCCTACATGCCAAATGACTACTCTTCATAGCATGTGTGCACTTGCAGCTCATCGTGGTTGGAATGTACATTATTTGGCCATTAAAACTGCATTTTGAAATGGTGACTCGCATGAAGAAGTGTATGTTTTTCAGCCCCATGGGTTTGTGCAAAAAGGGCATGAAAACCACATGTGCAGGTTGAAAAAAGAATTATATGGTTTGTTGCAAGAACCACGTGCTTGGTATGACAAAATACATGCCTACTTGATTGCACATGGTTTTGAGAATAGTCCAACTAAGAGCAGCTTCTATTTTAATCGTGTGAAGATCATGTTTGAAGATCATACAAATGACCTATAAACCATAAATATAAAGCTAAGGTCATATAGATGACCTCTATACAAAAATGTATAGTTTTAATGACTTCTCTCCCACACCATGAGTACTAGACCTAGGTAGTGTCGATTCGCAAGTCCTCTTGACACAAAATTGAAGATATACAAAATCATAGATACATTGGACAAAATTTCAATTTTGTATCCGCTTCAACGGCATAAACAAAATAGAAGTTACTAATATTAAATTGAGTTCTTGGTTGGAGGGATAGAGAAACCTACGTTAAATCCCATATTTTCCCCTTCAAACTTAAACTACCAAAATATCATCACCATTTTACTCAATGACAACAGATTCTTGGTCTTTATGTGATTTCCCTCCAAGCAGAAAGGAAATTAGCACTAAATGGGTATAGAAGCTAAAACGTAATTCTGATGGAATAACTGAAAGATATAAAGCTAGGCTTGTTGCCAAAGGTTATTCTCAAGAGAGAGGCAATGATTTTGATGAGACCTTTGCTCCCACATGCCAAATGACCATTGTTTGTAGCATTTGTGCACTCTACAACTTATCATATTTGGAATGTACATTAGGTGGACATTAGAACTACATTTCTAAATCGTGACTTACATGAAGAATATGTACTTTAGCCTTGTTCTTTGTGCAAAAAGTGCATGAAAAAAAAGTTTGTAGGTTGAAAAAGGCATTGTATGATTTGAAGCAAGTACCACATGCTTGGTATGAGAAGATACATGCCTAATTGCTAGCACATGGTTTTGAAAATACTTTAAATGAGAGCACATTATATGTTAAGCATGTAGATGATGTCTTTCTAATCATTGTTGTATATGTTGATGTTATGCTTCTCATTGGTCCTAATGAGAAGCATATTGCTGAATTTAAGGTTGAAGTTGATGCCACTTTTGAGATATTATATTTGAGGCATTTGCATCATCATTTAGGCATTCAATTTATGCAAGTTGATGGAGGAATAGCTTTATGTCAAACAAAATATATGCATAACTCAGCCTGATATTCAGTTTGCTATCTCTCAAGTGAGCAAGTTGATGCATTGCCTAGGTGTCAAACATTGGCAGGCAGTTAAGGACATGGTTTGCTACTTTGTTGGTACCAGGCTACTTGGTTGGTAGCTGGCACCTTGGTTGGTACCTAACTACTTGGATTGTTTTTTCCCAAGGGGAATCATTATTAGTAGATTTACATGCTTTTTTTGACTCGGATTGGGCTGGTGTTATGCCACTCATGTATCCACTAGTGGTTTTTGCTTCACGCTTAGTAGCTCATGCATATCTTGCTTGATCAAGAAGCAGGCTACTATGACCACTTCTAGCTGTGATGTTGAGTATAGGGCACCTTTCATAGCGACTACTAAGTGTGTGTGGTTGAGATGCCTTTTGGTAGATTTGGGTGTTGATCAATCTTCTACCACTACATCTTTACTAATAGCGAAAGTGCATTGGCAATTGCAAGGAACCTTATGTTCCATGCTCACACAAAGAACATTGAGGTGCAATATCATTATGTTTTGGAGAGGTTCCCTACTGGAGAGATCAGTTTGGATTATGTGCCCACATAGGATAATGTTGCAAACCTTACAAAGGCTCTACCGAGGGAGGTTTGAAGATTTTTCCAAAGCGTTGGACTTACTTCCTTTTGTGGATAGATTTGTTTCAACATCACTTTGCACGTCCTTGAGCCTGCGTGCCAACTCCTTATTTGATGCATCAGTCCTAGGGGCCCTTTTTTTATATATTCAAGTAGTGATGTGTGTGAATACAGTTAGGCATGTTGGGGCAATTTATTTCCCTCTTTAGGAGTTTTTTTTCTCAGGCTTGTGTATACACCTATAACCCTAACAAGTCACTTATCTTTATACATTATCTTGGTACTACATTCTATATCATTGCTGTGCTTCAAGCTTCGCCTTCTTCTTTGTGTTGTTCTTGCACTTCCATAGACCTTGAACTCCAACAATTGGTTGTCTTCTTGCTCAACCTCTCTCATTTTCTAGTCCTTCTCTTCTACTATTTTCTCTTTATGTGGGGAAGTATGTTCTACCTTTTCTTGACCCTTTGGCTCCATGTTTCCTTCCCAAATGTAAGACTAGAGAACTAACAATGATAATGGAAGTATCTTTTATAAATCAAAAGAGAGAAAAACGATAGAAGAATGTTTCCTTCATGAATTCCAAGCTTTCCAAATCAATTTTGGAATGCTAATTTATGTGGTAAAGGTGTTTGGTCAAGACTCAAGCTTGCTTGAGGCTATTATGTGTGAAGCATATGTACTTAACATGTGTCCCGCTAAAGCATTGCCGCCTATCACTCCATATGAGGCTTGACATGGTTGCAAGCCATATGTTGCTCATCGATGTGTGTTTGGTTGTTTGGCATATACATTAGTGCCTGAACAACAATGCAAGAAATTGGATGGTAAAGCAGTGAAATGTATTTTTGTTGGGTATAGTTCTAAAAGCAAAGGCTATTATCTACATCATCCACATAATAAATATATTTTGGTTAGCCATGATGTTGTTTTTGTGGAAGATGCAGTTGAACCATTATTTTCATGTACTAAGGAGACATTAGTTAGCTCCAAAGATGTGTATCACACTTTACTGCCTCTTTTTATGGGTAGATAGTCTACTGCTAGTCCAAATGAGGGAATATTTCATCCTTTGTAGCTTCCACATGATGATGCAAATAACTCCAATTCTGATGCAGGTTTACATGATGCACTTGTTGATGAGGGTCTGATATAGAGGAGGCAAAAACTATGCCTAAATGACTGGTGTGGACTTTGCGAGACAACATATTACATGCACCTATGTCATATCCTACTTGTGTAGGCTCTCATAGTGGTTCTTTTGCAATAGATTTCTATGCTATAGCTGCCTTCAGCCTTTGTGATTCCAAGTTTCTTATGAAGTCTTGTAGCTCCTAATGCGTGGAAGTAAAAAATAAAAAATAAAAAATCAAAGATTGAGTTTTTAAAACCTATTTCATTTGATGAAGCACAAAATTCAAAAAATTGGATGCTTGCTATGCAATCAAAATATGATGCTATTATGAACAATGGTACCTAGTATTTATGTAACTTGCCTCTTGGCAAGAAGGCCATTGACACTAAGTGGGTATGCAAGCTGAAGCGTAAGCTTGATGGAATAGTTGAGAGGTATAAGGTTAAGATTGTTGCAAAAGGTTATGCTCAAGAAAGAGGCATTGATTTTGATGAGACCTTTTCTCCAATATGTTGAATGACTATTGTTTATATCATTTGTGTACCTGCAGCTCATCATGGTTGGGATGTAAATTAGTTGGGCATTAAAACTACATTTCCCAATGGTTAGTTACATGAAGAAGTGTATTTAGCCTCGTGGTTTTGTGCAAATCGCACTCAGATTAAGCTTCTCCAAATCACACTTTGTTTTGTAATTTCAACACAATCATAGAGATTGATACTCTTGAGATCAGAGTGCCCAGATGCTAAACTAAAGCCAGTTTAACAAGAAGCTAGATGTTTCATAGAACATTTGGCTAGAGTAAATTTCTCATTCTTCTACCAAAATTGGTAGGTATTGGCTTCCCTACGTTAGTAAAGCAAATCTTTCCATCATTCCATTGGACAAGATTTTTAGCTCTAGCTTCTTGGAAAGACTCACAAACCTTGCTAGCATGCTCCAAACTCACACCAAATACATCTTTTTCTTTCGAGATTCGGGCATCAAGGAGGGAACGAAGGTTGAGTGGGATCCTTTGGCGGGATACCCAAGATCTGGCTGCCATGCTGTCCGTTCTATGGTGGGAGAGGTGTCGAGGTCCCCAGGAGTCTCGTAAAGTGCCCTTCAGTGATCTGAAAATTATCTTCGTCCATATTGCATACATTGCCATTTGAGTCTAACAATAGGGGGATCTCTGTTTTGTTTCCTTTTAAGGATGTGGCATATCTCTTTGGTGGGTTTTTCGGCTTTGCCAACTCACCACTCCTTGAAGAAAATTTTTAAATTTTCCCTTTGTATTTCTTCCTCGAATCTCAGCAATGCTCTGATTTTTCGTAGACCTTTCTGGGATTGAGCTTTTCCTTTGTTCACTTCCGCCTCAAGTGTTCAGGGTCTATGATATAGAACTTCTCCTAATCTCTCCCATTGCACCCGTTCTGCCCCGTGTTATTTATGTTTTACTTTTGTTTATATTATTTTATTAATTTATGTCTTTTACTTTCGTATTTATGTTTAATTTTTGTTGTTTTGATTCTCTTCCTTCTTGATAATAGGTTCACACGCACAAACTTTTAAAGTCACACATACATGATATAAACATAATCATAAGATGACACAAAGGATATGTACACATATTCACAACATGCACTTGTATTGAATTTTAATTATGAAAGAACATCCACTATTCACAAATATAGGTACAGACACACATACTTTATCAGAAATGCGAACACATTCACTTAGACATACACATCAGAGATCACTTAGACATTATTCTCTAACAGTTTTGTTTGTCTTTGTTTTGCACGTACCTTTTAAATTGAGAAACTTCAAAAACTTTATCAAAACCAAATAAAACTTGGTAATTTGCAAGAAAAGTTTGTCAACTTCATTATTTTCAAAAACATCGAACATGAAAGAGATAAAATATTTTTCTATCTCTCATCAAGCAATGGAGAGAGAATCTCTTTGACATTCATGTGTACTAAACCTGCACACATTAATGGGCGAACACTACAACATATCAAGGGAATACCGACGGTCAGTGTACCGATGTGCAACTGTCGGCGTCGGTATACCCCTCGGGAAATTTGGGAAAGCTGCATTGCCTCGGAATCATAGCCGCGTTGGTTCGGAATCACAGCGTCGGTATAAGCATCCTGAATCTATGTAGAAAAGATGATCATCCTCCTTACCTTCCTTGTGGCTTAGATTCATCAAGAGAAATGAGTCTTCATGTTGTCGATCTTCAAAATAATTTTTGTAGTCCCTTGTGTGATGGGCCTCTATAGTTTTTGATGAAATTGTGTCCATCTCTGCCTCTATTGCTGCCATATCCTCCTTTTCCACTTCCTTTTTGGGTCTTCCCATCGAACTAGCAATTCTGAGTGGTGTGGTTGGTTGTATCACAAATGGCACAAGGTGAACATTATGAACTTTGTTAATTCATGCTTTGGTCCTTTCTTCTTCGGTTTCCACTAACAGTTGCCTGCAAAGTTGGCTTCGAAAGTTTCCCTTCATCTTCTTTGTTCTTCTTGCCTTTCAACTTCTTGTCCTTCTTATCTGCATATAGAGCACTAGCTGAATTACCATGATAGGAGTCACCTTCCTTTATGCTATCATTGGCCTCTTGATTGAAGATTTGTCCAAGAGAGATGTTGAACTCTAGAGTTTTCACATCCAGGATGAGATCATAGACTATGGTGAAAGATTTCCATTGTTTCTCACCTCTAATCCCATTGAGAATTTGCCTCATGATGGCTTCTTCTTCAATCAACTCTCCAATGGATGCCGATTGATCAGTAACCTCCTTGAGCTTTGTAACAAACTCGGTGATGGTTTGTTTTGGACTCTTCTTCATTTGGTTGAACTCATTCCAAAGATGGTTCTTTCTTTTACTTTGTACGAGCACAAAAGAAAGTCTCTAGGGCATCCCAAGCCTCTTGAGATATCTTGCATCCTTTAATATATGGTAATAGAAAATTAGAGATAGATTTAATTATGTATGACTTGCTTGAGCATCCCTTGCACACCAAAGTGTGAGCCTATGTGTTCCCTCTTGAGTAGGTCCTCCTTTGGATCTTGGAATAGGCATTGCTTCATCACCTGATATAATCCCATATAGGTTTCTTCCTTGGAAATAAGCCGCCATTCTGATTTGCCACGCAACATAATTGTTTCTATCAAGCTTCACAATCTTTGAAGTTACTCTAATACCAGTGAAAGAAGTTGGAGAAGCTTGGAGAGACTTAGAAAGATGAGTTGTCAAGTGGTGAAGTTGGTCTAGCAAACCAGCATAGGACCAGCCCCATATCTTTGGATATGTAAAGTAGACCTTGGAAGCTTGTGGTTAGTACAATAAAGCACAATAGGTACTTTGGAACATCAACAAGAACAAGTTGATGCAAAATAGATAACTTGGACCATCACCAGCTCACAAAAACCTGCTAAATATGGATAGAAGTTGCTATTTCAAACACTAAGACCAACCAACACAGTAACAATTGGAAAATTCCTCTTAAGGGAGTGTCATAAATAAGTTTGGCTTGCTATAATTCATAAAAGCCCTAAATTATATGAACTTTAGAAGGAGAAAATCACTTTTACACTGAACTAGTGTCATCCCAAAATTTCAAGGAGTTATAGAGAATGACCCTGAGATTGAAAATCTTCAATATCTCTAAACTCAATAGATCAAATGATCTAAACATTTGTACGAATAAACTAAATAGCAATATCTTTCCAATGAGACCTTAATCATTGGATTTCGAGCTCTGTAGAGAGAGCAACACTCTCTGCAAGTTGACTGCATCTAAGGAAGAAAGAGTAGTAAACTGAAGTGACACCAAACAATGAACAAGAGTATATCTATTGCTTCAAATCATCATGCTAATTAGTGTAAATATATTATGGAGTCTTTATATAGACTCTTGACTACATGTCCTTGCATTTTATTCAACAATTTGAATTCGAATTTAGGTGGATTTGTCAGTTTAGATTGATTGGCATCTTGCTCTACAATCTAGGAAAAGGAAAATTTGAAATCACATCAACCTTTTGATTGATTGATTGAGAATCAATCCCAAACACTTCTAACTCGTGGCTTCTAGGCCTTTTAGTTTTTCCTTTTACAAAGTCAAATGCTTTGCAAATTACATTAGAGGGTGATCCTATGATCAAACTTTCAATACAACAAATGCATGCAAATAATACTCTACAAGGAGTATATGTGGCATCATTTCAATCATGAGTTTGATGAAGATCATGTCCACCTCAAGCGTAATGAAAGCTTGTTGTTCCAACAAGTAGCACAATCACTACACTACTTAACATGATCTCTATGCCAATTAACATAGCTACTATGCGGACATTATGCTAATTATCATAGTCATTGTGCCAACTAGTGCCTCAACTATGCCATCTAGCAAAAATGTTATACTAGTATTGTACTTGTGCTTATGAAAAATAGCTTTATGGTAGTTTTAGTTTTTGATAATTATGCTAAACTCCACAACAAATATGGTACATATCATGGCAAATGTGCTAATAAGCATAGATTTCTGCACTTAACTAATGCAATAGACAGAAAAAACCAAATGTCAAAGTTTATGGGGGCAATTCCAGCACTAAAAGTTGTTCTCACCTGAGTTGTGTAAAAAAAAAAGAGTATGGTAAACATGATTTCATGGAATCATGAACATCACAATGATATCCTCTATTCTAATCAGAAACCCACATACAATGCATTCATTTTTTTGGTGAGATGTGTAATGCTTCAATACCCCTAGATAACATCCCCATTTATAGACAAGAGATTGATTGAGGGAAGTAATTTGTATGCAGGAACTTATCCATATTCAAAATCAAGTTCAAGTACTCCTCAAGGGTTTGGATTATATGTTCTAAATCCTAGACTTGAACTGAAAAGGTACAATATGCACTTGGAAGGCTATGCAAATGAACATGATATCAAACCTATACTTAGTAATGAGCAAAAAAATGCACAGAACATGCTAGTTTCATCATTATAACTATCCTCATAGAATCTAAGAGTTTCTAACGTTTCTTTTTATATGAAAATCTTGACTTTAAGGTCTGAATTTTGCTTATAATCTGAGTTCTATTGTTGTTTGAGACTTAGAAACTAATCCTCTGCTTCATTTGATTTTTCTCAATTTGAGATGACAGTCAGACTAATGTTTGCAATAGTGGTTTACTTTTTCATGCCCTCATCTAGAGACACTTGAGCTAAATTTAACTCCTCTCAAGAGTCTTCAAAACAAATCTTGAATCCCATGGAAAAAAATATTGCATGATTAATATCTCCTTGACAAAACATCCCTTTTCGAGGAACTCTATGCGAAAAAGTGGTTTGCAATCTTTCATAGGACAATGAAGTGGCCTTCCATGTGGGTGATGCGTTTCCCATGTGTTGTTCATCACAGAGTTATTATTCCATGCATTCATCCTCCTCTTTGGAGGTGACTTGATGTGAGTGATTGTGAAGCCTCCACTTATGCATATGTGAATCAAAGTACCCTTTCTGACTCACATCGTTCATGTACAAAGCACCAAAGTTTTGTAGCTAAATTGCATACATGTACCACTTGCGAAAAACTACTAGGCTGAATTCCTTGACATACACTTTTGCAAATGTTCCCAAAATTTACATATTCATGGGGCTTTTTATATAGAACATGTGATGGAAGAGCATAGCTTGCACATATACTTATATATGAATAGAACTACATTTGATCTTCTAGTTATATTTCTCTATGGGATGCATAAAAAATGAAGACCAATCATTCCCATTTCAATAGCTTCGAGTAAAATCCTTTATGGATAGGGCCAAATAAATCATTGAATTTAGTTGCTATCCAATACCTTTTGCTGCAAGTTAGGAAAGCTGTAGAAAAGATCCTACCTTTAATCATCCAAGAAATTATAATGTTCCCATGGTCCATGATAAATGATAGATAAACCTAATGGATTGGATACATATATAGTCAGGGAGAGGGAGAAGGAGTACCTAAATCTAAACCTTAACCTAAAACTAAACCTAGAGTAGAAACTCCATAGTTTTTGCATCTTTTGACAAAAGAATTTTCCATATTTGAATTCTTTCTTCATGAAAAAAATTGTTTCTTCATGAATGGTTGTTTTAAACACCATTTTCTTTTTTTTGTAATGTTGTGTTTAAAAAGTTTGTGTTTTTTGTTTTTAACATTTGTACGCATGTTGTTTTTCTATGTTGAAGAGTCTCTCATGATTTATACCTCTTTTTCTAATGAATTATGCAACGTGGGAGTAGATTTCATCTAGAAAGTTTTTGAACGTCCAAAGATGAACACTATTGAGACAACAAATATATGAGAATTCACAGAGTTTTCCATACCTCTAGGTTGCAGGTTTTGAAGAGTTTCAAGTAACTATTTCTCAACCTATGATCTAGCTCTTATGATGAATCCTGTTTTGGAATGAGGCATACGAATGTCCTATCACATTGCATAACTGATTCGAAAAAGAGAATCATGTACTCTATGCCTCATATTCAAATCAATTTTGGAATCTAAACGGTAGACTTATTCTAGCATATTTTGGAAATAGGAATCCTAAAACATAGTGGAGATAGTTGGGAAAAGCAACTAGAAATCACAATACCTGTTTGAAAACTCCAAAGGAGTAATGAAAAAGTCTTGACTCAAAGATTGATTTATAACAGATTTAAGACTGAAACTCAAAGTTAAACGAAGAGAGCTGAGAAAGGGGAGACAACATGGATGTAGACCATTGGACATTATGGATTTCCTTCCTTGAGATGCACATCTTTGTTCTTCCTTGTGTGTATCTTCTTAATAAATACCTTTTCGAATGGTGTTAAACATTCAACATCGATTAGATCTTTCAAATTCTTCATGATCTCCTTGCAAATCTTTGTTCTTCCTTGTTTGTATCTTCTTAGTAAATACCTGTTCGAATGGTGTTGAACATTCAATGTCGATTGGGTCTTTCGCATTCTTCATAATGATTGACCATTTTTTTGAGATCCTCTATCCTTTGCATCTGCTTCTCCTGACCATAGAAATTATCCTCCTCATTGTTATCAAAAGATAAGAGGACTCCAAGCTTTTTTAAAGCTTTGTAATGACATTGTTCTTTCTTGTTGTCCCTTAAAACATCCTTTTCTCTAGGAATCAATTTCAAAAACAAAGTACAAACCTGGCAACAAAAAGATTAAACCCATAGCTCAACCCTTACCTATAGGAAATGATGATAAATTCAAACAAGTTTCAAAAGACCCTATTCTATGAAAAAGAGAAATCATAGGTCATACTTTCACTAATGAGACTATTAAGCAAGTAGAAATAGGAATTGATGAAACGTTTTTATTACGTGTTCAGGAAGACACGTTTCTATGAGTCATTAGAGAACATGGAAAATATCTTTCATCCTATCCTTATGATATAGGTTGTGCTGATCCTCGAATAGTTTTATCTATGATCATCTTTACACTAATGCACTTTCCTTGGAATCTTAGCACCATACCTATTCTAAACGCTCATTTCCTTGATTTGATGTGTCCCAAAAACTAGAAGAATTTTGTACTTATGTCGCACTTCATATGATATACACCTTATCTTTTAGACTTCATGTTAAATTTGTTATCAGTTTCTGTTCGTAATTATAGCCATTACCGATATTATTGGCTTATTGAGTGCGCAAATACATTGAAAAGAATCCATTATGGAGAGGTCTATTGATAATCCATTGCGCATTCATACTTGAGGTAATCTCACAGTGTTCCAGTTCTAAATCGAAATTTCAAGCTCAAACCAATGATTCGAATGCCTCTCAAGGACTAAGATCCTCATATCCATAGTTAAAGTTGTTTTCCATCTACATCGTTCATTCAATCCATCACCCTCGCGTTCATACAAACATATGAATAATCAGATGGTAGTAGGCCGAATTTCTGAAAATAATGTAATGGAGGCCTTTTCTAAACTAACATATTCTGGAAAATAGTTGGTGACAAAAGTACTGGAATATCTAGACATTCACAACTTGAGACTTGGGAAGTATGATATTAAGGTGAAATAGGCTCAGGAAAAACGTATTTTCTTGCACACTATTTTCAACAGCTTTCTTCTGTGGTAAATCAATGTGAAAGGAGGATATGTTTATTTGGCCTTTAAACGAGCTACCCTCCAACAATGGTAGGTTTTTCACAAGGCTGTAAAATCATGGTGAAGCACAGGCATACGAAGAAGCCAATAAACAGATCTTTTTCTTTAGAAATCCTATATAAAATTTTTCTAATAAGAGCGTGTTTGAACACTTTGGGGTCGCATATTTTCTTCAAATAGAAGTTCTACCGAGGCCTACTCTTCCATGCTTGAATTGAGAAAAGAACAATAATATAGTGCTTAATGCCCTTGGGATCCCCTATATCCCAGAAAGTAGGGGTAGGATGGCATGGGGGTGTGATAGCTATGATGATAAGAAGCCGATAGGAAACCTAAGATTTGACAGGTGACAAATGTTTGAAAGAGAGTTACTAAAATTTAGTTTAATGATTTTTTCATCCCCCTCATGAGTGAACCACTTGCTTTTACTCTAGTTGTTTTCCAAGATAAACACTATATGGTGTCTAAAAGGTGGATATTTTTTACAATTACATATTCTTCTACCTAACAAGACGAGGGATTTCCAATCAACCACTATTTTGGATGGATATCAAAGTTGATTGCACATATTTCTTTTGGATGGATATCAAAGTTGATTGCACATATTTCTTTCCATATCTTTGAGAGCACTTTCCCTATAATTGCATTCAACTACAAAAGGGGAGGCAATCGTTTCTCCAAGTAATGCTAGACAAGGTCGTCTCTACTATAGTAATCCTAGTGAGAAATTACTATATCGAGTAGCTTGTAGTGCACCATAAGTAGAGATGGACAAGGTCATCTCTACCCTGAATGTAATGCTTACACCACTGATGGGCCCAAAAGATTTTATTAGCTTTGCATGGTTGCGATGAAATTCCGCAGGATATGTGCATCATGAAAAATGTTTCAAAGATTATTTCATTGTTTTCCAAACCATGGTATGATGTTTTGACTACAGAAAGATAATAAGAGTTATAAAGTGTTCATGTTTTTATTGATTTGATTATTTATGTGATGAGAAACCATTTCATTTTTGTACATTAGACTTATATATTTACATAAAGTTCATTAAGCTGGTCTAAAACCTTAAAACCCTAGCTTAGAAACCCTAAAACCCTAACTTTGACCCATGGAAACCTAAATTAAATCTTAGAAAATCCTTCGGTTTAAACCCATAGTGCATATAAACCCATTAATTAATGTACATTAACTTTAGAAAAACTAAAATCTTAAATTTTTGAATAAAAAAACCTAGGTTGGGAACCTTAGAATATCCATTTATCCTAGTTCTAACCGCTTAATTTCATTGAATTCGTACATAGATGTGAAATGAATTAACACCTTACTAAAAAATAAAAAGAAAAAAAGAAAAAAAATATAAAAAGAAAAAGATATAAAAAGAAAAGTAGAAAAATAAAAACAGAAAATAGAATGGGAGTTTCCAAAATCGTGAAAAGAAGCTCCTATGGTAGAAAAGAAGAGCAGGAGAAAAGTCTTGGAGAATTCTACAGAATCATCTAGATTTAGAAACTTGGGATCCCAGAAACTTATAAATAAGACCCAGACTACTCATTTTGTTTTCGCATTGATTCTTTTCAAATGAGCTCATGTTTTGATGAAAAGTAAAGAGAAGAAAAGCATTTGAAGTTTTGAAGTAAAGTGGCAAAGAGTGAAGATTGAAGATTGAAGTTTTTGGGCATTTTTTATGCACTTTGGTCGAGAAGACCCTTCTAGCTTTTATTACCTAATCTGCATGGTGGCGGAAAGTTTCACTATATGAGTTGTATTATCCATAATCACATTGTGATATTTATTTGTAAATTGATCACGATCATCAAGCATAGTTTTTTATCTGGCACTCTTCAATGGTTGACGTCCAACACTCTACTAACCTCCGTCTGGTGGCCATTTCTCTCGCTATTCAAATTGCCCATGTCTTCTGCCGCTCTGGTCCGACACTCATGCCCGATCTCTTCCACCTCTGACGTACAAAAATATCTTTTCCTTCTGAAAAAAATTGATCGGGCTTTTCTCTTCAGTTATAATCCAAATTCAATGCTAGTGTTCTGCTCACACATCTGACAATGATGAAAAATTTCACGGGTGGATGATCATAGAATGCGCATGAACTTTGGTATTAAGTTATTGGTCGTATTGTCACCTGGAACAAGGCGATATCACTAATGTAGGATTTTTCGTACAAATATATTTGAAGTGTTTTTAATATTTGACTTCTGAACAGATACAGTATGAAAGAAACTTATAATTTCATTTGAATAACATATGTGCTAACATGTGTGCTAGAAAAATGACTAATGTGTTTGTTTGATACAAAAAGCTCTGCGTTTTGACATCGCTCTGCTGCAATTTACGTGGGTTGTATATTTTGAAGTTCCACTTGTTATGCCCAACATGTGAACAAGAACCTGAAAACGTATGCTCGTCAGCAAGCAAATTTGGTCTGGTGGTTGGGAATGTTTCCTCTGTAGAAAAAGGTATTGAGATCATAACCTAACTTCTGAACAGCTATTTCGAATTTCTTTCATTGAGATAAATTGAAACTTACTTCAATGTTTTGTTCCAGGAATTCGGTTGATTGATGTTCTTGTACGTGCTCTACATGGTAAGACTTTCGAATGCTCATATAAATACCTTTCTTTACAAAAGTTGATTCATGAGTTTCCTACTTAAAATTACTTTTGTTCTCAAGTTTTACAAGATTTCTTTCAATTTATATACATCGCTTGTGGTTGAAAGTATTTAAATTTTTCCCCATAATATTTCTTTACTATTTAAAGCTTCTATTGATCGAAGTATTGAAAGATGAATGCGAGTATCAATGCAGGAGATATTAAACAACCAGAAATTATTCAAATGCAACCAAATGTATAGAAATTATTTTATGTCTTTTGCTTTCGTATTTATGTTTAATTTTTGTTGTTTTGATACTCTTCCTTTTTGATAATCGGTTCACACGCACAAACTTTGAAACTCACACATATATGATATACACATAATCATAAGATGACACAAAGGATATGTACACATATTCACAACATGCGCTTGTATTGAATTTTAGGTATGAAAGAACCTCCACTATTCACAAAATGTAGGTACAAACACACATACTTTATCAGAAATGCAAACACATTCACTCACACATACACCTCACAGATCACTTACACATTATTCTCTAATAGTTTTGTTTGTCTTTATTTTGCACATACCTTTTCAATTCAGAAACTTCAACAACTTAAATACAACCAAATAAAACTTGGTAATTTGCAAGAAAAGTTTGACTCCTTCATTATTTTCAAAACATCAAACATGAAAGAGGTAAAATATTTTTCTATCTGTCATCAAGCAATGGAGAGAGAATCTCTCCCACATTGAGGTGCACTAAACCTGCACATCGCCCTTGATGGACCAAACCTAAAATCATGAGAAAAAATGCTATATCAGAACTTCTTGATTAAAAATTCAAATCTTTGGTCTATTTATGATCATTGAATGCAAATAAATTTTTAATTTTTTTACTTGCATATGATAATTTCTAATCAAAGTTAGAATGATGCACTTTTTTGTTCACTAGATACTTAAATTATACTCAAAATAGATTTGTAAAGTTGGCTAGGCTTTCAACTAACAATCATCCTCTTCTACTCTTTCAAATTCAATCATTATTTTGTACAAATATTTGCATCCAATGTACTTACGCAAAATTCAAAAATTCATCTATTTCCACTCGTCCATAAGTCCGCCTTATGATGCCCAAATAAATGATTGAAACTGATTTCGAGACCACTTACAACCTCATTATGTTTTTTCTTCATTCAGATTCATAGTTTTTTTTCTTCAAATATCTTTTCTTCAATAGTACTTTAACTTCTATTTCTTTAGCAAGGAAGAAAGTATAAGATTTCATTTATCAATTTTATGAATTCATAACTTATTTCTTTTTAGAGGAAAGTCTTAACACCTATTCCAAGGGAAGGATCTAGAAGAACGCATAGGTAGGAAATAGGATCTCTATCGGATATGCCTATCATGCAGTAACATACACCTATTTATACAAAATAAATCAATCTTTCTACTTGAGCTTCAAATTCTGATTGTCCTATCATTCCTTGGTTGAATCCGTAATGATTCTCAACAGAATTGCAAGAAAATATATTCCTACTCAAGTCTAATAATTTGTAATTAAAATTATATCATCATTAGCTAGTCTTTAATTTTTGAAGATATGAATGCAAATTATGTAATGCGATGAAAAGAAATATGTATAAAGAAAAAAGTATAGGTACCACTTGAACATTGTTGATATATTTTGGTGCTGATGTGTGTGAACACAATGGGACCGCTGGGGCACTTTTTTCCCTCTTTAGGAGGCTTTTTTCCCCTAGCTTGTATATATGCCTATAATCCTAATAGGTTACTTATCTTGGTATATTCTTTTGGTAATACATTAATCATTTTCTATTGTGCTCCAAGCTTACTCTTTTTCCTTGCTCTATTTACGTGCTTCCATAGACCTCAAACTCCAATAATTGGTATCAAAGCAGGTTTCCGCTTCATGTAGGGCACCATCGACACCCCTCCGGTCAGAGTCTTAGAATCACATGAAAATTGGTGAGCATACACAAGCCAATTAGAAGATCAAAATAGCTTCACTAATTGGTGTCAAAATCAGAATCTGAGCTCGTTTTGGGCTCCAAATGCACTATCACAATGCCTATGTAGCCAATTTTGACTTTTTTTCCAAACATGTATACATGTTTTGGTTTTCTAGTATAAGCAACTCAAAGTTTGCTACATGTTTATTAGAACATGACAAGCTTGTTCTGATCAACTTTTTGAGATATAGTCATTTCTTTGCATTAGGGTATTTTAGTTAGTGGCCATGAATAAAAGCATTGATGTATTCCGTATGTTGGCTATTGAGGATAGGTTGGATGATACCAATTACCCATTATGGGCATATATGATGCATCATATATTGGTTGCAAAAGGTCTCTGGAATATTGTGTAGGGTATTGACAAGCATCCTATGATTAACTGCAAATACAATTATTGAAGGTGATGCGGATGATGTTGAATATGATGTTCTTCAAGTTCCTATTTGTGTCATAATTTGTGCTACATCTAATATAGAGAAAATTCATTGGGATGGGAGAGATACTCAAGGACATGCACTGATACTGGTGTCTATAAAACGTGCCATTATTCCTCACATTCACTCCTAAAAAACAACAAAGGATGCTTGGGATACACTAACCACTTTATACCAAGCAAGGAATGAGGCTCATGTTGCTTACCTCCAAAAAGAGTTGGAGAGTGAGCATAGGAATGAAGGAGACTCCATGGATAGGTTTTTGACAAAATTCAAAGATTTGAAGGAGTCACTGATTTATGGCGATGAAGTCTTGCGAGATACTTCACTTGTGCAGATTATTCTGAATGGTCCTCCAGATTCATATCAAAGTTTTGCTTCTACTCTCCTATTGATTGTGCTGCAAATCAAGATTTTCGGGCTAATTAGAAGGGAAAAGGTAAATGGAGCTCATCTATTAGTAAGCAAAAATTTTCTACTTCTACACAATCAAAGGAGAATGACAAAGATAAGGAGAAAAAAGAAAAGGAAAAAAATGTTTTGTAAATACTCTAAAGGAAATGATCATGTCACAAAGAGTTGGCTTCAAATATGTGTATGAAACTTTGCTACCTCTTTTTATAGGTGGACAATCTAGTGCTATTCCAAATGAGGCAATTTCATAACCTTTGTAGGTTCCACATGATGATGTAGATCATTCCATTTCTAATGTAGATTTACATGATGCACTTGCTGATGAGAGGTCTAATGTAGAGGAGGCAAAAACTGCAGACTTTGCGAGATAGAGAATTAGATGCATCTCTATCATATCATACTCGTTCAGGTTCAAGAAATGCTTCTTTTGCATCTAATTGCTATGCTATTTCTACCTCTAGCCTTTGTAATGAGAATGAGCCTGTTTTGTTTGATGAAACAAAAAATTTTGAAAATTGGATGGTTGCTTTGCAATCAGAATATGATGCTATAATGAAAAATGGCACTTGTTCTTTATGTAACTTGCCTCCTGATAAGAAGGCCATTGGCACTAAGTGGGTATACAAGATGAAGTGTAAGCCTGATGGAACAATTGACAGGTATAAGTCTTGGCTTGTGGCAAAAGGTCATGCTCAAAAAAGAGGCATTGATTTTGATGAGAACTTTGCTCCTGCATGCCTAGTGAGTATTTTTCATAGTATCTTTGAAATTTTCATATGTCAAGCGAAGAAAATTTCTTTTGCATACATTGAACAAGTTTTTTGAGTATTGATTAACTTTGACTACAAAGAAGTTTTGACATTGCTTTATTGCAATCAAGGATGTGCTAGTAATTTTAAATAACATTGAACATAGAAATATGTTTTTCGCTATGAGTGCACGGTCGAGTACCTACATACATACAAAAGACAAAAAGTTAAGTTTGAAAGAAAAAGAAGTTAAGATATACGTGTGCATGCATATATGTTCATTCATGTGTCGCGAATATTAAGTAATATGATGATATGAGCATGATTGTAAATGCATGTTGGTGCGAAAGATGTATGCATATGAACATATGGATGGAACGAGTGCTAACTTATATGAGTGCAATTTCATATCTGCGTGAGAATACGTGCTTAAGTCTGAGTGTTCATTTATCCATATGTTCATTTATCCATATGCGTGCGTTACTATATGTTAGAACACACCATATGAACTTAGTATGCTCACCATGTGAACTATAGAAGAGTATGAGCCTGTAAAGCAAAAGCAAAAGTAAGAAAATAATAAAATAATAGAAGTGACAAAGCTAAAGTTAAAACAAACATAAAATAAAACGAAAAGAGAAAAGAATGAACGGATATATGATTGGAAACGCTATATGAAAAGGGAGGCACGACGATGGAATGCGCATGAACT
This sequence comes from Ceratopteris richardii, assembly GCA_020310875.1. Taxonomy (NCBI): domain Eukaryota; kingdom Viridiplantae; phylum Streptophyta; class Polypodiopsida; order Polypodiales; family Pteridaceae; genus Ceratopteris; species Ceratopteris richardii. The sequence goes on from MU261935.1 coordinate 54,915, forward strand.
TTGGTGTATTAATTTATTGATGGTATCATCACTTGTAACAAATATTCAGAATACTCTATGATTTTCCATACAAATATATTCAGAATTGTTTTTAATATTTGACTTCTGAACAGATACTGCTTGACAGAAACGTATAAATTTCATTTGAATTACATGTGTGCTAACACATGTAATTCAAATGAAATTTATACGTATCTGAAAAATCAGAGAGCATAATGATTAAAGTGTTTGTTTGATACAAAAAGCTCTCAGTTTCGACATGGCTCTGCTCCCATTTACGTGGGTTAAATTTTTTGAACAAGAACCTGAAAACGTATGCTTGTCAGCAAGCAGATGTGGCGTGGTGGTTGGAAATATAAATGAGAAAATGCTAGTGAGAGCATAACATAAGTTCTGAAGAGCTATTTCGAATTTCTTTCTTTGAGATAAATGGAAACTTACTTCAATGTTGTGTTTCACGAATTCGGTTCATTGATGTTTTGAGTACGTGCTCTACATGCGAAGACTTTCGAATGCTCATATAAATACCTTTCTTTACACAAGTTGATTCATTCATGCGTTTTCTACTGAAAATTACTTTTGCCTTCAAGTTTTACAAGGTTTCTTTCGACTTATCTACATCGCTTGTGGTTGAACTTATTTGAATTCTTCCCAATAAGATTTCTTTTCTATTAACTCTTCTATTGATCGAAGTACTGGAAGATGGATGTGAGTATCAATGGAGGAGAAATAAAACAACCACAAATATTATTCAAATGCAACCAAATGTAGAGATGCTACCACCCCACGACGTGAGAAGGACCTATGAAATGGATAGTAATCTGAAATTTATTTTTGTAAGAGGTTTTGAAATATCGGAACATCGGAGATTAGAACTAAATAAGGCGGTGAGAAGAAGTCCTATGTAGCTCTGGTACTTGTTGACTCAAGGTCAAAGATAAATACGATTTCCAAGAAATTCTATGATAATTTTAGATGACCGATTGATAAGAATCATGGGTGCAAAATGCTCTGGAGCTTATGCAAAGGTTTTTATGATGATTGCTGCAATTATTGATGTATTCTAATTTTTCATCTAGGATATTTGATCTTATGAGGTCATCCTAGGATATTCATGACTCGAATGGAAACACAGGTCATAGTTTCACTGATGAGACTATCAAGCAAGTCAAAATCGGAATTGATGAAACATTTTTATTACTTGTTGAGAAAGGTACATTTCTATGAGCCATTAAAGAACATGGAAAATCTTTTTCATCCTATCCTTATGAGATAGGTTGTGCTGATCCTCGAATAGTTTTATCTATGATCATCTTTACACTAATGCACTTTCCTTGGAATCTTTGCACCATACCTATCCCAAAATCTCATTTCGTTGATTTCATGTGTCCCAAAAACTAGAAGGATTTTGTATTTATGTCGCACTTCCTATGAAACGCACCTTATCGTGTACACTTGATGTTAAATTTGTTATCAATTTCTGTTCATAATTATAGCCATTATCGATATTATTGGCTTATTGACTTTCTCTATCAGCACTTACCAGTGACACGATATGCTAGTTTCGTTAAAAATGTATGGAGACGTTTATTTCTAATACATTGCACATTCATACTTGAGGTAATCTCACAGTGCTGAAGTTCTAAGTAGAAATTTTAAGCTCAAACCAATGATCCGAATTCCTCTCAAGGACTAAGAGCCTGATATCCATAGTTAAAGTTGTTTTCCATCTACATCGTTCATTCAATCCATCAACCTCGCGTTCATGCAAACATATGAATAATCAGATGGTAGTAGGCCTTTTCTAAACGAACATAGTGTGGAAAATAGTTGGTTATAAAAGTACTGGAATATCTAGACATTCACAACTCAAGACTTGGGAAGTATGGTATTTAGGTGAAATAGGCTCAGGAAAACTTATTTTGTTGCAGCCTATTTTCAACAGCTTTCTTCTGTGGTAAATCAATGTGTAACGAGGATATGTTTATTTGGCCTTTAAACGAGCTACCCTCCAACAATGGTAGGTTTTTCATGAGGCTGTAAAATCATGGTGAAGCACAGGAAGAAGCCAATAAACCGTTCTTTATCTTTAGAAACACTAGATAAAAAAGCTTTAATAAGAACACGTTGAAACACTTTGGGGTCGCATATTTTCTTCAAATAGAAGTTGTACCGAGGACTTCTCTTTCATGCTTGAATTAATAAAAGAACAATAATATAGTGCATTAATGGCCTTGGGATCCCCTATATCCCACAAAGTAGGGGTAGGATGGCCTAGAGGTGTGATAGCTATGATGATAGAAGACCGATAGGAAACCTAAGATTTGATAGGTAATAAATGTTTCAAAGAGAGTTATTAAAAATTAGTTTAATGATTTTTTTCATCCCCCTCATGAGCAAACCACTTGCTTTTAATCTTGTTGTTTTCCAAGATAGACATTATGTGGTGTCTAAAAGGTGGATATTTTTTACAATTACATATTCTTCTACCTAACAAGCCGAGGGATGTTTCAATCAACCACTCTTTTGGATGGATATCAAAGTCGATTGATCATATTTCTTTCCATATCTTTGAGAGCGCTTTCCCTATGATTGCATTCCACTGCAAAAGAGGAGGCAAGTGTTTCTCCAAGTAATGCTAGGCAAGGTCATCTGTACTATAGTAATCCTAGTGAGATATTACTATATCGAGTAGCTTGTAGTGCACGATAAGTAGAGATGGACAACGTCGTCTCTACTCCGAATGTAACACTTACACCACTGAGGGGCATGAAAGAGTTTATTAGCTTTGCATGGTTGGGATGAAATTCCTCAGGGAATGTGCATCATGAAAAATTTTTCAAAATTTATTTCATTGTTTTCCCGGCCATGAGATGATGTCTTGACTACAGGAAGATGATAAGAGCTATAAAGTGTTCATGTTTTGATTGATTTGATTATTTATGTGATGCGAAACCATTTCATCTTTGTACATTAGACTTATATATTTACATAAAGTTCATTAACTTGGTCTGAACCCTTAAAACCCTAGCTGAGAAACCCTAAAACCCTAACTTTGACCTTGCAAACCTAACTTAAATCTTAGAAAATCCTTGGGTTTTAAACCCATAGTGTATGTAAACCCATTAATTAATGTACATTGACTTTAAAAAACTAAAACCTTAGACAAAAATGAAAAGAAAGAAAGAAAAAAATATGAAAAGAAGAATAGAAAAATAAAAACAAAAAATAGAATGGGATTTTCCAAAATTGTGAAAAGAAGCTCCTAAGTTAGGAAAGAAGAGAAGGGGAAAAATCTTGGAGAATTCTAGAGAATCATCTATATTTAGAAACTTGGGATCCTAGAAACTTATAAATAAGACCGTGACTACTCATTTTGTTTTCTCGTTGATTCCTTTTAGATGAGCTCATGATTTGATGACAAGTGAAGAGAAGAAAAGCATTTGAAGTTTTGAAGTAAAGTGGCGAAGATTGAAGATTGAAGATTGAAGTTTTTGGGCATCTTTTCTACTTTTTGGCCGAGAAGACCCTTCTAGCTTTTATAATTTGATCTGCACTGTGGCAGAATGTTTCATTAAAATGAGTTGTATTATCGATAGTCACACTGTGATATTTATTTGTATATTGATTAGGATCATCGAGCATAGTTTTTTATCTCGTACTTTTCAATGGTTGACGTCCAACACTGTGCTAACTTGCCTCTGGTGACCATTTCTCTCGTTGCTCCAATTCCCAACGTCTATTGCCGCTCTCCTCCGACATTGATGCCCGATTTCTTCCACCTCTAATGTATGAAAATATTGTTTCCTTCCGAAAAAAATTCATGGGGCGTTTTGCTTCAGTTATAATCCAAATTCAATGCTAAAGCTCTTTTGGTTGCAGTACATTTGACAATGATGAAAAATTTCACGGATGGATGACAATAGAATGCCGATGAACTTTGGTATTGATTGTACTATCACCTGGAACAAGGCGGTATCACTAATGTAGGATTTTCCGTACAAATATATTTGAATTGTATTTAATATTTGACTTCTGAACAGATACATTTTGACAGAAACTTATAATTTCATTTGAATTACATATGTGCTAACATGTCTGCTAGCATAATGATTGAAGTGTTTGTTTGATACAAAAAGCTCTCAGTTTTGACATCGGTCTGCTAAAATTTACGTGAGGTGTATATTTTGAAGCTCCAATTGATATGCCCAACATGTGAACAAGACCTTGAATACGTATGCTGGTCAGCAAGCAAATGTGGTTTCGTGGTTGGGAATGTTTCCTCTGTTGAAAAAGGTATTGAGATCATAAGGTAAGTTAAGCTCCAATTGATATGCCCAACATGTGAACAAGACCTTGAATACGTATGCTGGTCAGCAAGCAAATGTGGTTTGGTGGTTGGGAATGTTTCCTCTGTTGAAAAAGGTATTGAGATCATAAGGTAAGTTCTGAAGAGCTATTTCGAATTTAAACTTCAATATTTTGTTCCAGGAATTCGGTTGATTGATATTCTGAGTACGTGCTCTACATGGTGGACGGTTGAATGCTCATATAAATACCTTTCTTTACAAAAGTTGATTCATGAGTTTCCTACTTAAAATTACTTTGGTTCTCAAGTTTTACAAGCTTTCTTTCAATTTATATACATCGCTTGTGGTTGAAAGTATTTAAATTTTTCCCAATAATATTTCATTACTATTTAAAGCTTCTATTGATCGAAGTATTGAAAGATGAATGCGAGTATCAATGCAGGAGATATTAAACAACCAGAAATTATTCAAATGTAGATATTCTACTACCCCACGATGTGAGGACCTATAGTAATCTAAAATCATTTATCATGTGTTGCGTTTCCCACTGACGCTTTTGCCAATCAAATTAAAGCGCAATTCACGCACGACGCCATGGAATTCCTCCACCCATGCACCTTTGCTAGAGTGGCAAATAGAATATCTTTGTGAGTTTCCTACATACATAAATCAATAACAGCAGAAGCTCATAACTAATTGTATGCAAGAGTAACAATGCTTCTACATCATGCTCGAAAACAATTAAACTTCCAATAGAACCCAACCCATGAAACTACAATATCTTTCAATAGTTTTTCCCACATCGTTTTGAAGCCAAAAGATGCCCCATCACTCCACATTAGTGTTGTGTGGCAATGCACACATGAGACACTAAAATGCTCTTTAATCTCTTTTGGACTTCAACTCCATGAACTTTGATTTCTTGAAGACATATAAATTATGAGTTGACATTTTTATCTCGAAGCTATTGACTAAACACGGTCGCTCTTAAGGGTTCAAACATTCGACTACCACAAAATCATTTTCTAAAAATATTGAATTAAAAAGACACGCAAACGAATGAAAAAATTCAGATTCGACTACCCCAAAATCATTTTTTTAAATAATTGAACTAGAAAGACACGCCAAACGTTTACAAGTATAAAATGATCATCTTCTTTTTCTTTGAAACAATCTTTTGTATAATTATCTCCCTTACAACAATTTTCTTTGTGCATAATTCTACAAGCAATTATACAAAAGTTTTGCGTATAAAAGCAATTACACCAAAAAGCAATTATACCAAGAAGCATCAACGGAAGTTCTCGTTTCATCACGAAACAAATCCTGAAGTAAATTTATGGTTGTTTAGTAGAACTGGAGATTAAAGTAATCTAAATTTCCTTTTCTCGTTCGCTTTTTTGTGATGAAGAGAATTAAGACTCGATATTATTCGTCAGATGGAGAATCGAAAAGCCAATTTTTTTAAAGCTTGTGCACCATAGATTCCAATGGCTGGGCCTTCTCTGACTACACGTTGATGAGCTTCGAAGGAAGGCACCAAAGGATTTCAAGGTCTTAATCCCATATGATTTCACCTTGACAAGCTTTACATGAAGGAAAACTCTTTGTCTGTCACAGTTTTAGAATATAATCATTCTTAAGAAATTGTCTTGCTTTTTATGTACTTCATAGACTCTGTCTTGCTTTTTATGTACTTCATAGACTGTGGCTTGCTTTTTATTTACTTCATAGACTGGCTTGGAAGACATATTTGGGCCCTTAGGAATGTGTACTTTGGATACATCCTCCGACACCTTTTGCAGACAATTCCATTGTTCCAAGCGTTATTTTTTGAACAGGTAACTATGGTGCACTACAGATAAGTGTGCGTCTGTGTGTGTGTGTGTGTGAGTGGACATACTGCATTTATTTACATAGAAGAAATTAAGGTGTGTATAATGGCTGCATAATGCCTCAGCGGTGACTAAGAGGTCCAACAGCTTGCCAACGGGCTAGGATTATACTCCAACATCGCCAATGACGAAGACACTGTCCTCTAACGTCTACAGGGAAATAGTTGGTACGGGGACCTGCTTCTACAAGTCACTAATAGAATCAACAAAATAGATGCTACAAACCATTGCACATTCTCTTTCATACAGGAACATCATGGAAGTCGATTTATCGAACTCCCTTTGTATCAAACCAAGCATGCAAGCTGATCTCTCCAACTCCCTTTATATCAAACCAAAATGTGTGGATAGTAACATGATAAAAGAAAAGTGTCGACCGCTACAATGTTTGGTGCATAAAGACTCCACAACACCTCGCTTCCATTGATTTCAAAAAGTAGTAGGCATAGGCCAATACTTGATGGTTAGAATGTCAGGTGCATCTTCTAATGAGAAGCAACTCCGCGTGACATAAAATACTCGCACATCCAATGATAGCACGAGAGGGAGAAAAATTTCTACGATATAATCTTTCGCTAGGACATTTGTGGAATCCTAATTTCCAAGTTAGATGAAAATAGATGGTCTTTGTTAGCGTAGCAATTAAATTAGCTAGGGCATAAACCTCAAGGTCATTGGGTTGCTTTTTAAGAAATTGAATTGTTGTCCCATCTTCTCTTGCTTTTTAATGTACTTCGTCGATTCGCTTGGAACGCAACTATGGACTTTTTCAATCGATCCTCCGATGCCTCTTTGTAAACAATAGCATTTTTTAAAGAGTTATTTTCTAAGCAGGCAATAAAATTACAGATAAGTGTGTATAAATTTGTGTATATGCGTTTTTGTGTGTCTATTTGTTTGTAAATTGCTAGTTAGCGTTTGTGGTCATCTAGATGATAATATTCCTCGTAATAAATGTAACATCATGAATTTACTAACATAAAAGAAATTGAGGTGTGTGAAGGCTTTTCATTCTTGGGTGCATTATGCATATGTTTCAGAGCCTTGCTGCAGGAACAGAAGTCCAATTCAACATCATCAGTGATTAAGAGATCCGACAGCTTGGTACCGCGCCAGGATTATACTCCAACATCAGCGATGATGAAGAGCCCATCCTCAGCCCCCTTCATATTCTGTCGAACGACTCCAATCAGAAATTAACACAAGAAAGCCGCACTCAGTTTCCCCGTTCTTCTTATTATTATGTTTCTTAATACAACAGGAAATCGGAAACACGCGCACAGAGCCATCACATAGTACACATATATAATGATGCGGAGATGTTCATTAGAGCTCTGAGCCATCCGCTGGAGGAGTGACAAAAGATCCGCTGCCGGAGTGACAAAATAACTAATCAAGCCTGACCTATTGCGTAGGATGACAAGGCTTTCATGAAGTGATGTGCGCATCTAACAGATGCTGCTGAGGCAGGATTCTAATCCAACGTCAGTCATTGCAATGGTCACAACTTCTATGTTGCACTTTATATGCTGTCGGGGGTACTCTGTTGTTGGAAAGCCGACATACAACATCACTTTTTGCTAATCTATTACGGCCGACCTGCTTTACATCCGCACTACCGCTTGACCGTGTCACGCTATCCATAGATATTTCCGTCTACCATTTTCTGAAGGGTAGCCAGACAGTAAGCTTGAATACCTTGCTGGAGCAGCGGAACATTCATTCAACATCCGCGATGACGATGAGAAGACCCACGTTAGGCTTCAAAGATACTCCGATCTTGAAAACGTGACTTAAAAGAATAAACGTTTTGCAGATCCCACAGTATTCGGCTTCTCTTGCAGCTGCACAATAAACCACTAAATCTTCGTCTAATTTCGGTGTCCTGGATATTCTTTGCTCACCTTGTATTTTGCTCCCTACAGGTTCTAGGCTAGTGCGCACTATGCGGAAAGCCTCGATGGATGCTAAACAGCAGTACAAGCTGAGCATTAAGTTTTCATTTAACTCTGATTTTATTGTGCAGGAATCTATCTCGTTGGCTGGATTGCCCATAGTGAACAGGGAGAACTGAATATCAGAAAGAATAAATGTAGAAAACATGGATTGGGCTCTTGGATTTCTACTTGCAACTATGGTGAGATATAAGACGATTCTGTGATCATGAATCTTAGTGATCCCTCCCTTGCTGGTAAACAGTTATTTTGGAGCAAAAGAGACTCATGGAAGCTAAACTAGAGCACTGTTCTTCTCAAAGGATGGTGGAACTGGCTGATGTTGCTACTGACATACATGTGTGCCTCAAGTCAGTCCATCACCATAAACACTATTGTTGATAAGCTGAATTCAGATGGAACAATAGATGGAGTGGCCAAGAATGGAATTAACGATTTAAGGCACTATTGGTTTTTCCCCTTGCCATTAAACATTCTACCCTTCTTTAGTTGATATTGCACAATGGAATATTAACAGAAAGCAAGGCAAAGAGGTGTCAAGTCAGTGATGGGAAATGTCCTTTCTGTGACAAAGAAGAGGATCTTACCCACTTATTTCTCAGTTGTTGGCATGCGAGGAACTTTTGGAAGCTCATTGGTAATGTATGCAGGGCTCTTAGTATCACTGACATTGGATACCGTGAAGTTTTACTTGGAATTTGCAATAAAATGGACATTTCACTCCAGCATATGTAGAGACCCCAAATCGTCTGGTATATATGGGTTAGTAGGAGCCAAAGAATCCATAATAGTGGCAAGAAGGAATATGTTCAAGTTCTTTAGGAGAGATCTAAGGAGATTAGCATATTTCTGCATCGATTCCATCATTGTTGCTTTCTACGAAGGTTCAAGTGTCCAGGAAATCCTTAGAAAAACCAACCTCGGTAGTTGGAGAGACATTGTTCTTACGTTTTACTCTGAGTCTATGTTCATTATGGCCTTTTCTCTTCAATAAGGACATGAACACCATGTATCCTGTGCCCTCGGCCCAGCCCCCAGCTAACCAGGTATTCCCAGACCTCTTTTTGTTTATGATGGGTGTAATCATTTCTTGGAGATCCTTGGATTATACCTCTCTGAGAATCGCAATTTTTCCTTATATGTGCTGTAGTGGGGCCTTGCCCCCTTGTACAGTTGTCACATTTCATATTAATCATTTCTTTCTTTGTTTTGTTAAAAAAAAACTCATACGAAAAATGTGTAGTATGCAGTGTTCAAATTTCGGTCTCTTTTAGAGATGCACAATAAACAACTGAGACAAATATGCAATATTCCCTCATCGGCTTAAAAGCTAACAGTGGTCAACGTGATGTATTCACTTAGATGAAGCATTTTAAGTTCGACATGTGAAAACACACATATGCACACTCACATGTACACACATGCATACATACACACACCCAACCCATAAAACTACAAAACCTTTCAATAGTTTTTGCCATATCGGTTTGAAGCCAAAAGCTGCTCCATCACTCCCAGATCAGTGTTGTGTGGCACTGTACATATGAGACACTAAGATGCCCTTTTATCTCTTTTGGACTTCAAGACCATTAACTTTGATCTCTTGAAGACATATAAATTATGGGTTGACATTTTTATCTCGAAGTTATTTACTAAACACGGTCGCTTGTAAGGGTTCAAACAACCCTTCAATATTGTACAAAGAAACAATCATTTATGAAGGGAGGTATGTTTGTTGGTTAGGAATTTCAGCATATTTTTCTTGTTTCTATCTTCCTTTCTTCTTCTCGAGGTCGAGGGATCTTGGCACATGAGACTTCGTTTGAGGGGGCTTTGACATGAGACTCAAGTGGGGATTTTTCCTTTATGAGACACCATCACCACCAATGAGTCCACATCATTACCTCAAAACATGGATCCAATGATACAATTTTCACTATCGGGGTTATCTTCTTGGATGGAGGTCTGACCTTCCTCTTTGCTGGATGTTATTTCTTCTTGAGTACCTTAATTGCATGTTGGAAGAGTCTCTTAGGTTTCCTCTTCATTCATCTCTTGTTTCCATTCACCTAGGTAATAAAGAAATACTAATCTCCTTTTCTAACTTCCAAAAAAATATTGTTAATTGTAGTGACCGAGTGAGTGGGATTTGACCCACCTCCTCCTTTGAGACTTATTCTTCTTCTATGCATTGCTTCTGTAAAGGCCTCTGAACTATGATCCTCGAATTTTGTTCCTTTGAATTTTTCTAGTTTTGGATGTGGGGATTTATCTTTAGGGGTCAAAACGACTTTGTAAACCAAAGCCTAAAAATTTCGGTGAGCAATTTTTGTATTCTCTTCTGGCCATAACACTTTTTGCCTCGTAGGGCATTTTTTGATCCTATGGCTTTGTGCCCCAAAATGAAAGCAAAGATTGGGTAAGTTTTTGTAATCTAAGTTCCGTTCAAGAGGGAGTCCTTCAGTAATGTCTATGTTGATCTTGGTGGGAAGAAGTAGGTTAAGGTCCACTTCAAGACAAACCTAAGGGTGCCATCTAGCATTGAACAAATTTGCCATGCCTTCATATATGAAACCCCCAAGATCTTCCTTGGAGGCTAACGAGTGATTAGTTGGAGTGACAATCTCCCTAATAAAATGGTAAAAAAAAGTAGGGAAGGTTAGGTAGTTGCATCCACAATGGGAAGTGAGCCTGTTTGGAATTGTTCACAGTAAAAAATTTAGAACCACCTCAAAAGACATAATGTCAATTGCGACACTTACCAAGAGCCAACATGTAGGGCTTGGAAGGCCATATCCTCATTCTCAACAACCTAAAGCACATGGTTGACTAGCAAGAATTTACACTTACAAATGACAAGGCCACTAGGGACAACCCTTTTGGAAACCTTTCTCACAGGTAGTGTAAAGTTGGCTTTGGATCAAACAAATATCCTATAAGGAAAAATGTTTTGAGCTTTATTGGTTCAACAAGAATGCTCTCCCTAGGAAGGGAGACTTACTAATACTTAATCCCAAAAAGACCAAGAGAAGCACCACCGACCTTATCAACTAAAGCTGGACCCGAATTGCAGACCACAAGTGAGGGAATAGACCTGGGCATTAACAACAGTGAGGGATGCCAAGAACGGGCCAATCCATGGAGGGGCACTCCTTTTTCCTTTCTGCACTAAGGGAAGACCAAGAAGGGGGAAAACCCATGGAGGGGTAGTCTTTGTTTCCTTTCTTTATTTCTCTCTTTTTTTTAAGGCTCTTGTAGGAGCACCTATGGTTTAGACCTCCCTATCCATGCATATTTGTTATTTTCACCTGCCTTATGTCACTTATCCCAGCCATCAACCAATCTCCTTTTCTAAATTGTAGAACGATATTGTTAGTTGTAGTGATCGAGTGAGTGAGATTCAACTCACCTCGTCCTTTGAGACTTCTTGTTGTTCTATGCCTTGCTTCCATGAACGCCTGTGAGTTGTTATCATAGAATTTTGCTCCTTTGACTTTTTCTAGTTTTGGATCTGGGGACTTATCTTTAGGGGCCAAAATGATTTTGTAAACTGAAGTTTGAAAATTTCTTTGAGCGCTTTTCTTATTCTCTTCCTGTTAGAGTGATTTCTACCTCATGCGGCATTCTTTGATATTGTTGCCTTATGCCCTGTCGTGAAAGCAAGCGTTGGGTAAGGTTTTGTAAACTAAGTTCCATTTGAGAGGGAGTCCTTCACCAATGTCTATGTTGATGTTGGTGGAAAGAAGCAGGTTGAGGTACGCTTCAAGACAAATCTAAGGGTGCCATCTAGCATGGAAAGGATGTGGCATGCCTTCATGGATGAAACCCCCAACATCTCCCTTGCAGGCCAATGGGTAACTAATTGGAGTGATGATCTCCCTAATAAAGCCAAAAACAAAGTAGGGAAGGTTAGGGATGTTTATCCATAGTGGGAAACAAGACAGTTTGGACTTGTTCAAGATGAAATTTGAGAACCACTTGAAAAGACGTAAAGTCGAGTGCCATACTTAGCAAAAGTTAAATTCTAGGGCTTGGAAGGCCATATCCTCATTCCCAAAAACTCAAAAGCACATGGTTGGCTGGTGGAAATTGACATTTACATATTACCAAACCATGGGGGACCACTTCAAAACTATTGTCAAAGGGATTCTAGAGGTGGTTTTGAACCAAACAAGTACCCTATGAGAAAAAAACGTTTTGAGATTTTCTTGTTCAGCAAGACTAGTCTCCGTAGAAAGCGAGAGGAAAAGATACTTACTCCAAAAAAGACAAAGAGCGGCACCACCAGCTTTATCCACTGAAACCAGACCCAAATTGCTGATCACTAGTGAGGAAATTGACCCTACCATTAATAACAATGAGGTAGATCAAGAAGGGTGCAATCGCATAAAGGGCCCACTCTGTTTTCCTTTCCACACTAAGGGAGACTAACATGGGGGCAATCCATGAAGGGAGCAGTCTTTGTTTCCTTTCTTTCTTTCTCTCTTTTTTCCTTTAAAAACTATTCTCGGATCATGTATTGTTTACACCGACCAATCCACACATCTTTGTTATTTTCACATGCCTCATGTCACTTATCACAACCACCAACCAGTCTGTGACAACCTCCTCAAAAGACAGTACTGTAGCACTGACGACTATTTGATGGAGGGTAGGAGTGAAGAAGATGTTCAAGTCTAGTCTTCCTTTTCTCTTCTTCTCTTTTTTCTTTTCTTCAAACTCTGCTTTTTTATTTTTATAAAGAGCTATGAAAAAAGTCTTTGCAAAAAAATGAAAAGACGTTTTCAAAAACCAAGGGAAGGAAATATTGAACTCTTTAATTTTCTTAAAAAAACCAATGAAGAAGTTCCCATTGAACTACCCCAAAATTAGTTTCTAAAGTTATTGAATTAAAAAGACACGCAAACCAATGAAAACGTTCACATTCGACTACCCCAAAATCATTTTTTTAAGTTATTGAACTAAAAAGACACGCCAAACGTTTACAAGTATAAAATGATCATCTTCTCTTTTTTTGAAACAATCTCTTGTATAATTGTCTCCCTTACAACAATTCTTTCTGTGCAGAATGCTACAAGCAATTATACAAAAGTTTTGCGTATAAAAGCAATTACACCAAAACGCAATTATACCAAAATGCAATTATACCAAAAAGCATCAACAGCAGTTCTCCGTTCCACATGAAACAAATCCTGCAGTAAATTTATGGTAGTTTAGTAGAACTGAAGATTAAAGGAATCTAAATTGCCTTTTCTCGTTCGTTTTGTTGTGATGAAGAGAATTAAGACTCGATATTATTCTTCAGATGGAGAATTGAAAAGCCAAATGTTTTAAACCTTGTGCACCATAGATTCCAATGGCTGCGCCTTCTCTGACCACACGTTGATGAGTTTCGAAGGAAGGCAACACAGGATTTCATGGTCTTAATCCCATACGATTACACCTTGACAAGCTTTAAATGAAGGAAAACTCTTTGTCTGTCACAGTTTTAGAATATAATCATTCTTAAGATATTGTCTTGCTTTTTATGTACTTCATAGACTGTGTCTTGCTTTTTTTGTACTTCATAGACTGGCTTGGAAGAGATCTTTGGGCCCTCAGGAATGTGCTCTTTCGATACATCCTCCGACACATTTTGCAGATATTTCCATTGTTCCAGGAGTTATTGTTTGAACAGGCAACTATGGTGCACTACAGATAAGTGTGCGTGTGTGTGTATGCGTGTGATGCCTCAGCGGTGCCACCGCGGTAGGATTATACTCCAACATCGGCAATGACGAAGACATCGTCCTCAGCACCTTTCATATTCTGTCGAATGGCTCCAATCACAAGATACAAGAAAGCCGCAGCTCTTGTTCTTATGAAAGTCGACTTCCTCTCGTGCTCGACATGAAAGAAGCCGAATGTAGAAAGTTTTCTTTTTCTTTCGCTTTTTGAATACAACGGGGAATTGAGAACACATACACACATGACATTTTCATAGACCATATGGAGATGCTTGTAACTTGTAAGAGCTGAGGCATCCAACTGCCTAGCAAGGCAAGACAGAAATCACGGAACTCCTTTTTTGGTAAAATGGTTTGATTCCATCTTTGACGGAGTCTTAGATGGAAGTATGCTCGGACGCAAATGCTCCAGCGGTAGGACCACAATTGCGATGACCACAACTTCCATGTTGCACTTTATATGCTGTCGAGGTACCATTTATATGTTAAGCCCATTCCACATCGGGGAGCTGGATTAGACTCCAAGAAACTTCAACTTCCATCCGAAAATGGAAGGATTTGCACAGTTCCACTACTTGTGCGTATTCAGACATATGGGTGGAACAATACACATTTATTTCTCTGCCTTCACTCTCTGTGAATGTAAAAAATAGCCACACAATAGAGGAAAAGAGTGACACAATATTTTACAAAACAAATAATAATGTTTCACGTGTCGATGAAGCTCTTTCAAATCATCGAAGGGCAACAGAAGAGGGCCGGTATGTTTTTCATGTAACAGTGCCATGATGTGGCATTGAGAGAATGCAAGGCCTCTAGCCTTATGTGAATTGGACGGTCCACATGGTATGCATAGAATGAAGGATTAGAGAGAATTTATTTTGTTGTTGCCCTATCTGAAATGGCCCTAAGAAAGCCAAACACAAAGTCACGTTTCCCAGAGTTCGCAACGCGGAGTTCTTTTACGTTTGCACTATCGCTCAATAGTGACATGTTATTTATAAAAGTTTTCGTCCATCATTGATTGAAGGGCGACCATGTGGGATTAGGCATGCGAAGGAGCTATGGTAGATTTCTTGAGCTCTGGCAGCTATAGTGGAGAGAGAGAGAGAGAGAGAGAGAGAGAGAGAGAGATGCACGGATAAGAAAATATGACGTGCCTCATTATTTTCATTGAACAGATGTAGTTATATACATGCATGCATGTGATTGGGCCATGAATTTGGTGAAGAGAGGATGATGGTTGCACATGGCTTGCTGACCAAAGTTCCTTGACAAAAGGGTATCTGGCAAGGTCAAATGGATATTGACCAAGTTGCTTAAAATTCCCCACTTTTTTCCAAGCATAGGAAAATACTAGTTGTACATAGTTGCATGCCACCTTGGGCATGCATCATTGGGCATTTAGTTTGAGATTTTTAGTATGCCATATTAGGCTACCTCATTGAGTTTGTTATACCAAATTGCGTTTTATCTACCACATTGGATGAGTGTGAGCTACATTGGGTTTGTGGGACTTATTGAGTTTTGTGTGGAGTTTAGTATCTACACATTGAATTTTTTTGTTCTCTATTTGCTTGTATGCATGTGTGATTTTGTTTTCACCACATTAGGATTCACTATACTAGGTTACTAAGGGGTCCTTGAATATTTTCAAGATCCATATTAGGTTGGCTTGTTAATTGTCCATTTTTTCAATTTATTCTTTGATGATAGAGTCATTGGCCATTGATTGGCACATGAACCAAAAAACACATAAAATATGGGAAAGTCATGCCATAGACGTGATTAGGGCCTAGGAAGTGGCTAATCCCTTACATTTTTTTGAAAAAATTTTAATAGAATAGAAACATATATACAATGGTTATGCTCAAACCTATGGATGTAGGAACAATTACAAAGCATTAAAGGTTTTTGTGTTTATAATTTGGATCATCAATAGGCATCTCAAATCAGCGAACAGGACAATAATTATGATGCTCAAGTCATGGAAAAAAGCCATCAGAGTGGTAAACATGTTGAAGCCTAGCCCTTGATATATGTATAAGTGGTTGGATTGAAGAGAAGCATCTAGGAATTTTTTATCCAACTTGATCCTTGGATCTAAGCTTAAGAATCCCCGTAGTCATATCCCTTATTCCATAACCATGGGAGCCCCTTTATTCTGTTATGACAAATACAAGACTTCTCCTCTAACGTTTAGAGGGAGGTAGTTGGTATGGGGACCCGCTTCCACAACTTACTGATAGAATCAACAAAATGGATGCTACAAAGCATTGCACATTCGCTTTCATACATGAACATCATCGAAGTCGATTTCTCTGTTGCCACCTACTCAGTATAAGCAAGCATACGAGCTGATCTCTCTAACTCCCTTTGTCGACCGCTAGAATTTCTAGTGCATAAAGAATCCACAACGCCTTGCTCGTACTTGATGGTGAGAATTTCAGGTGCATCTTCTAATGGATAGCAACTCAGTTTCACGTAAAATACTCGCACATCCAATCATAGCACTAGAGGGAGCCAAATTTCTAGGCCAAAATCTTTCAGCTCCCTCTTCTTCGTGATATACTACGGAGTGATTGATGGAAGGTCTTCCATCGCATCGGTAATCCTTTAAGTCCACAAAAGGCACGGATTTCATCATCCCTACGCATCAAGTTATGGTTTTATGGTGCATCAATATGCGGGTGCACGTCTTGGAATTGATGAACTACGACGCGAGGATCGGGGGAGGCAAGAAGTAGACCAGAAAAGAGATAATAGCACTTGTGGAGCCACTTTGAAAAAAATGAGTTTCTGAAGTATTGACATGGCAAGAAACCGATAAACCTCTTTTTTTCTTTCTTTTTGAAATCGTACATAAAAAAACTCTAATAACGACATATTGAAACTCTTACATACACTCAATACTCCACCCTCAAGTGACCACAAGGGATCCATGACTTCTAAATTGTAAGGCCGAAGCACTTGTGAGAGGTAGGAGATTTGTGGAATCCTAACTTCTGAGTTAGATGAATCGTATGTGTGACCGTTGATGAAAATACATGGTCTTTGTGAGCCTAGCGAATAAATTCGGTAGGGCATAAACCTCAACACCATTGGAAAAGTGGGCCTTTCATGAGGGTGATGAGAGGATGATTTACCTTTTTTGTAATGCCATCTAGACTTTGTAAGATCTTGCCCGCTCAGTAGGATTTGGGGGGTCTCGTGGGCACTAGTCCTCTTCACTTGTCTAAATTTTGTGTCCTGGATATTGTTCGCTCACCGTGTATTTTTGTCCCTATTGGTTCTAGGCCAGTGTGCGCTATGTGGAGGAGCTTCAATGGAGGCTAAACAGCTGTACATGCTGAGCACTAAGTCTTCATTTAGCTCTGATTTTATTTTGGAGGAATCTATCTCGTTCGCTGCATTGCCCATAGTGAACAGGGAGAACTGATTATCAAAAAAAAAAAAAAAAAAAAGTAGAAAACAAGACCTGAGTATCAAAAAGAATAAATGTCGAAAACATGGATTGGACTTTTGGATTTGTCTTTGAGACTATGGTGAGATATATGATGATTCTGTGATCATGAATTTTAGTGGTCCCTCCGTTGCTGGTAAACAGTTATTTTGGAGTAAAAGAGACTGTTGGAAGCTAAGCGAGAGAACTATTCTTCTCACAGGATGGTGGAACTCGCTGATGTTGCTACTGACATACATGTGTACCTCATAAATCAGTCCATCACCATAAACATTATTGTTGATAAGTTGAACTCCAGATGGAACACTAGATGGGCTTCTCCCCTTGCCATTAAACGTTCTACCTTTCTTTGGCTGATATTGTACAATGGAATATTAAAGGGAAGAAAGGCAAAGAGGTGTCAGATTAGTGATGGGAATGTTCTTTTTGTGACAAAGAAGAGGATCTTACCCACTTATTTCTCAATTGCTGGCATGCAAAGAACTTTCTGAAGCTCATTGGCAATGTATGCAGGGCTCTCAATATCCTATGAGAAAAAACTTTTTGAAATTCCATGTTCAGTCAGAATGCTCTACTTAGCAAGCAAGAGGAATGGATACTGAATCCCAAAAAGACCAAGAGAGACACCACCAGTTTTATCCACCGAAATGAGATCGAAATTGTTGACCATTAGTTAGGAAATGGGCCCCCGCATTAACTACAGTGAGGGAGACCAAGAAAGGGGCAATCCAGAGAGGGTGCACTCTTTTTTCCTTTCCACACTAAGGGAAACCAACAAGGGGGCAAGCCCATGAACTAGTCTTTGTTTCCTTTCTTTCTTTCTCTCTTTTTTTTCTTTAAAAACGTTTTTCAGATCACCTATTGTTTACACCTGCCTCATGTCACTTATCATAGCCACCAACCACTCTACGACAACGTCCTCAAAAGACAGTACTGTAGCGTTGATGACCATTTCATGGAAGGCAGGAGTGAAGAAGATCTTGAGGTGTAATTTTCCTTTTCTCTTCTTCTCTTTTTTTGTTCCCTTTAAACGCTTCTTTTAATTTTTCTAAAGAGCTATGAAAAAAGGATTTAGAAAAAATCTAAAAGACGTCTTCAAAAACTAAGGGAAGGAAAACAATCTTTCTTTCAAACAATTTATTGTATATTTATCTCCCTTACAACATTTTTTCCTTCTGCAGAAGGCTACAAGCAATTACACAATAGTTTACGTACTGAAGGTGGCGGAAACCAAAAAGCATCAACAGAAGTTCTCCTTTCCACATGAAACAAATCCTGCAGTAAATTTATGGTAGCCTTTCTCGTTCGATATTATTCGTCGGATGGAGAATTGAAAAGTCAATTTTTTTAAAGCTTGTGCGCCATAGATTCCAATGGCTGGGTCTTCTCTGACTACACGTTGATGAATTTCGAAGGAAGGCACCAAAAGATCTCAAGTTATTAATAATATATGATTACACTTTGACAAGCTTTAAATGAAGGGAAACTCTTTGTCTGTCACAGTTTTAGAATATAATCATTCTTAAGAAACTGTCTTGCTTTTTATGTACTTCATAACTGTGTCTTGCTTTTTATGTACTTCATAGAGTGCCTTGGAAGACATCTTTGGGCCCTCCGGAATGTGTTCTTTTGATGCATCCTCCGACACCTTTTGCAGACAATTCCATTGTTCCAAGACTTATTTTTTGAACAGGCAACTATGGTGCACTACAGATAAGTGTGCGCGTGTTTGTGCGTGCGTGCGTGTGTGTGTGTGGACATACTTAATTTAGTTACATAGAAGCAATTAAGGTGTATGATGGCTGCATAATGCCTCAGCGGTGACTAAGAGATCCAACAGCTTGCCACCGCGCTAGGATTATACTCCAACATCGGCAATGGCGAAGACACTGTCCTCAGCACCTTTCATATTCTGTCGAATGGCTCGAATCAAAAAATACCAGAAACCCGCAGCTCTGTTCTTATGAAAGTCGACTTAGGTAGAAAGTTTTTTTATTTTTTGGCTTTTTGAATACAACGGGAAATTGAAAACACATACACACATCCACGATATAGAACATGAGATTTCACAGACCATATGGAGATGCTCGTAAGAGCTGAGGCAAAGCAGAAATCGCTTCCCAAGACCGATATCACGGAACTCCTTTTCGGTAAAATAGTTTGCTTGCACCTTTTACGGAGTCTCAGACGGAAGTATGCTCGGACGCAAATGCTCGAGCGGCAGGACTCACATGGGACCTAGATGACCACAACTTCCATGTTGCAGTTTATATGCTGTCGAGGTACCATTTATATGTTAGGCCAATTTCACATAGGGGTGCTGGAATAGACTCCAAGAAACTTCAATTTCCACCCGGAAATGGGAGGATTTGCATAGTTTCACTGTTTGTGTGTACTCAGACATATTTCGTGGATTCATTCTCTCGGAATGCAAAAAGAGCGACACAGTAGAGGAGAAGAGTGACACAATATTTTACAAAACAAATAATAATGTTCTACGTTTCGTCGAAGCTCCTTCAAATCATCCAAGGGCGGCAGAAAGAGAGCCGGTACGTTTTTGACGCAAGAGTGCCATGATGTGGCATTGAGAGAATGCAAGGCCTCTACCCCAATGTGAATTGCAAGGTCCAGAATGCATATGTAGAATGGAGGATAAGAGAGAATTCATGTTGCCGCTGTCGTATCTGAAATGGCCGTTAGAGAGCCGAACATAAAATCATATTTCCCAACGTCTGCAACATAGAGTTCTTTTACATTTGCACTATCGCTCAACCGTGACACATTATCCCTAAAAGTTTCTGTCGATCATTGATTGAAATGAAACCATGTAAAATTAGGTGTAGGCAGGAGCTATGGCCTAGGAAGGAGCTATATATGGCAACTATAGCGCAGAGAGAGAGAGAGAGAGACGGATAAGAAAACACGGTGTGCGTCATTATTTTCATTGAACAGATGTAGTTAGATACATGCATGCATGTGATTGGGCAATGAATTTGGTCAAGAGAGGATGATGGTTGCACATGGCTTGCTGACCAAAGTTCCGTGACAAAAGGGTATCTCGCAAGGTCAAATGGATATTGACAAAGTTGGTTAAAATTCCCCGCTTTTTTCCAAGCATACGAAAATATTAGTTGTACATAGTTGCGTGTCACCTTGGGCATTTACTTTGGGATTTCTAGTATGCCATATTAGGCTACCTCATTGGGTTTATTATACCAAATTGGGTTTTATCTACCATATCGGGTGAGTGTGAGGTTCATTGGGCTTTGTGTGGAAGTTAGTATCTATCACATTGATTTTTTTTGTTCTCTATGCATGTGTGATTTTGTTTTCACCACATTAAGACTCACCATAGTAGGCTACTAGGGGGTTATTTGTTTTTGCCTTGAATATTTTCAAGAACCATATTACGTTGGCTTGCTAATTGTCCATCTTTTCAGTTTGTTCCTTGATGATATAGTCATCGATCATTGATTTTCTTTGATGCTTTGCATGTTCTTTGGCACATGAACCAAAAAACACATAAACTATGGGAAAGTCTTGCCATAGACTTGACTACGGCCTAGGAAGTGGCTAATCCCTTACATTTTTTTGAAAAATATTTAATACAACACAACCATATATACAATGGTTATGCTCAAAAGTATGGAGGTAGGAACAATTACAAAGCCGTAAAGGTTTTTGTGTTTATAATCTGGATCATCAATAGACATCTCAAATCGGCAAACAAGGCAGTAATTATGATGCTCAAGTCATGGAAAAATGCCATTAGAGTGGTAAACATGTTGAAGCCTACCCCTTGATATATCTCTATCGTTTAATTTTCATAAGTGGCTGAATTGAAAAGAAGCATCTAGGAATTTTTTATCCCCCTTGATCTTTGGATCTAAGCATAAAATTCTGCATAGTCATATCCCTTATTCCATAACCATGGAAGTGAGATTGATGCAAAACAGATAACTTGCACCTTGAATAGCTCACAAAAACCTTCTAAAAATGGATGAAGTTATGACTTCAAACATTGAGAGCAACTAGCACAATTAGAATTGGAAACATTCCTCTTAAGGGAGCTTCATACATAGGGTTGGCTTACTAAAATGTGTAAAACTCCTAATTTATATGAGCTAATCAAGGAACAATCAGCTTGACATTGATTGGAGGTCATCCCTTCTTTTCAGAGATGTGCAAAAAATGACATCGAGGCTGTAAAACTCAGATTTGTAACATAACATAGACAGTTATATCTTTCCAATGAAGGAGCAAAAAACATAAGTGGCACCAAGAAATGATCAAACAGTATATGTATTTTTTCAAATCAACACTCTAACTAATGTACAAATATTTTTGAGTCTTCATATAGAGTCTTGAGGATATGATCATGCCTTTTCTTCATGAATTTGAATTCAAAATTAGTAGGTTTGGTAGTTTAGATTGATTGGAATATTTTCCTACAATCTAGTAAAAGAGAAAGTTGAAGTCCTATCTAATTCATGATTGATTGATTAAGGATCAATTTCAACCACTTGTAACTCATGGAGTTTAGCTCTTTTACTCTTTCCTTTTACAAAGGTAAATACTTTGAACCTTACGAGAAATGATCATAAGTGATCAACTAATTAATACAAAGAAATAATGTGCACATAAGTGCTATTCTTCAAGGTACATATATGGCACCATCCAAATGATGGATTTGATGTAAAGCATATCCACCTCAAGCATAATGCAAGCTTGATGTTCCAACAACTCCCCCTCAAGCTAAAGTATGCTTGAGTATTCATTCTTTGATAGGTTGAATACCTACCATAGCTTTGAATCTACAAAGCTTTATCCCATCAAGTGCCTTTGTCATCATGTTTCTTATTTGCTTCTTAGTAGGAACAAATAAAATGTCAATGACCTTTTCCATAAAGTTCTCACATACAAAGTGGTAATGGACTTCTATGTGCTTTGTCTGTGCATGAAAAATTGGGTTTGTAGCTAGATGCATGGATTTTACATGATCTCTAAGTAAGTGCGGTTTGGAACTTATAAATCCCAAATCTGAGTACAACTCCTTGAGGCATATTTCTTCTTGAGTTGCAATAGTTAGACCTCTATATTCTGCTTCAATTGAAGATAAAGCAACTATTGGTTGCTTCTTGGAACTCCATGACACCAATTTTGAACCTACAAATGCTAAGCATCTAGAGGTACTTCTTCTATCATCATTTGCTCCTGCCCAATCTACATCTCAATAAATTTTGATATCCAAATATGAAGAATAAGGATAATAGTCTCCTACATTAAGTGTCTCTGAGATACTTGTTGACTCTCTTTGTAGCATCCAGGTGTGGCCTTCTAGGTGAGTGCATGAACTGACTAAGGACTTCAAACATTGAGAGCTATAAATCTAGTGTTTAAGCATTCATTGGAAAGATATAACTATCTATGTTATGTTAAAAATTTTCAAGTCTTTTGGTTCAGTAATTTTGGAGAAATTTGAGTTTTAGAGTCTCGGGGTCATTGTATGCACATCCCTAAAAAAACGGGATGACATCCAATTAGTATTAAGGTGATTACTCCTTGATTGGCTCATATAAATTAGGGTTTTCATGCATTTTAGGAAGCCAACCCTATGTTTGACACTCCCTTGAGAGGAATGTTTCCAATTGTAATTGTGATGGCTGCTCTCAATGTTTGAACTCATAACTTCTATCCGTTATTAGAAGGTTTTTATGAGCTACTCAAGGTGCAAGTTATCTGTTTTGCATCCACTTGTTCTTGTTGATGTTCCAAAGTACATATTGGGTTTTATTGCAATAACCACAAGCCTACAATTTCTAATTTACATATCCAAAGAGCTAGGACTGGTCCTATGCGGGTTTACTAGACCAACTTCACCACTTGACAACTCAACTTCCCAAGCCTCTCCAAGCTTCTCCAACTTCTTTCAGAGTGAATGGTAAAGTGCCTTTAAACGGTTTAAGAAAACTTATATGACAAGATTTATGTATATTCTAGTGAGATGTTATATCTAATTTCAATGGATTATCATTAATGTTTTGAGTAATGTGAAATGGTCCATAATAGCATGGTGCAAGTTCAATTTTAGGATGTTGCAAAATATTTTCTAGAGGTCTTTTAATAATATGTAACCATACAAGAACATTCTCAGTAAATTCCTTGGCTAATTGTTTTGTATTAAGCTTATGTGCATAACGTTCTTGACTTTTCCTAATGTGCTTCTAGACATGATGAAGTATAGAAATGTGATCGTGAGCAATAGAATCAACCATCAGTTTATCTGTTTGAGTGAGTGATATGGGAGTGGGAAGGTTTTTACCATAAAAAATTTCAATAGGTGCATGACTAGTAGTGGTGTGTGTGGTGTTATTGTAAGCAAAATGAAGTAATGGAAACTTGTCATCCCACTTAATAGGACTATCTAATGAATAACAACACAATAAATCAAGAATAGTACTATTTGTAGTCTAACTTTTTCCCTTACTTTTTGGATGAAATGCAGAGCTAAAATCTATTTTAGAACCAAAATGTTGAAATAAGGAAACCCAAAACTGCTCACAAAAGATAACATCATGATCAGATAACATATCTTTAGGAAAACCATGATGTGGAAAAAATGCATTTAATGAATAATTTGGTATCTTGAGGTGCAAAAAATGTTTTTCTACATGGAAAACAAACCTATAATCTATCATCCAAACCATATCATTATGGGATGAAGTGATAGGAAGACAGTGATACATTCCCTAGATATTTGTTCCCATGGCTCATTTGGAATGGGAAGGGGCATTAATAATCCAAATGGTTGATCGTGATGCAATTTTACACTTTGACATACAATGCATTGAGAAACATACTATATGATATCTTTTTCCATGTGGAGCCAAAAGAAGAAATCTTTGCAAGTGAAAGTGGTGTTGTGTATGCCGCTATGACCCATATAAGATGGTTCATGCTTTTCTTTGATTACAAAATCTTTAAAACTTGTGTAATGCAAAATCTATGTTGAAAATAAAGTAAACCATGATGAAATGTATAATGTTCATCAATTAAAGATGCACATTTGTTGAAATCATGCCAGTGCATATGAGAAATACAAATCACATGTGTAAGCGGAAATAATTTCTTGAAAAGAATGAAATTGGATGGCAGAAATATTATGCAGACCAACAAAATGTCAAGGAAAGTTGCTAAGAGCATCGGCTACGATATTAGCTTTTCAAGCTTGATATTAGATCATGGGCTCAAAATTTTGAATGAATGAAGCCCATTTAAGATGTTGATCAGAGATGAAAGGATGATATTATAAATGCTTAATAGCCTATTAATCAGTTTTCATTAATACCTAAGATCCCATAAGCTAGTGTTTCCAAATGCATAGAACATGCATGATTGCTAATAATTCCTTATCATATGTACTATAAATCTTTTATGAGGGCTTAATTCTACTATAACGTGAATCTTTTTTGGATGGACATGCACGCCTTCACTTGAAATAATATGTCCTAGATATTCTAGTTTACCTTGAAAGAAGTAACTGTTTTTAGGATTAGCATAAATTGTGTTCTCGCGTAGCAAATGAAAAACTTTTTGAGATGTTGTTCATGCTCATTATTGTCCTTACTATAAGAAAAGTATAGTCAAAGAATACAAGAACAAAATCTTGATAGTAAAGAAAATTGTTATTCATCATTCGGGCAAATGTAGCAGCAGCATTGATAAGTCCAAAGGGCATTACCATAAGATCATAATGGTTAGTTTGATTTCTAAATGTAGTCTTACAAATATTTTTATGCGTCATACGTATCTGATGGTAACCAAATTTGAGATCAACTTTACTAAAGACACGAGCTCCTTGTAGTTTATCTAAGAGATCATCTATTCAAGGAATATAGTATCTATTCTTTATTTTGATCTTGTTAAGGGCTCTACAATCAATGCGTACTCTATAAGTTTTATTTTTCTTCTATACTAAGAGAATTTGTGCTCAAAATGGGGAAGAACTAGGCCTTATAATTCCTTTGTGGAGTAAATCTTTAAATTGGTTTTCTATTTGCTTTTGGTGTAGTGCACCATGCCCATAAGGTGCTTTATGAGGAGGAGGACTACCAGGAATTAAGTCTATGCTATGGTCAAAGGATCCCAGAAGTGGTGGTAGTTCAGAGGGATAATCAGACATGAAACAATCCCTATAATTATTCATAAAGGGTTTATGTGCATCTAGAAGTGTATGAGTATAATCATTTATGACATTGAAAAAAGAAATGCATGAATTGTATCCTTTCCTAAATGGAAGTTTTACTTGAATATGACTAGTCAATGGAAATGGTTGGAAATCATGTTGCATAGACAAAGTAATGATTTGAACTTTAAATTCAAAGTTAAAGGTATGCATATGGTATTCAATGCAGGGGTTATAATGATGATGAAAAGGCATAACAAGTATAACATCGTAAGATTACAAAGGTGCAATTAAAAACATTCATGCATGTACATAAGGTCCTAAGCTTATTGTAACATCTTGCACTTCTCCTGTTACATTATAATGACAACCGTGAAATGAAGCTTTCAATTTATATAAGAAAGGAAACATTATTTGAGTTCTTGTAGTAATAAATGTGAAATGAAATCATGTGAACTACCATTGTCATGTAAAATATTAACCAGTTTTTCATTAGTAGTACCCTACATGCAAAGTAAAGTATGAATCGAGATATCATCACCCAGGTACTTAAGTCCTTCTCCAATGCTTCCTCTGTTCAGGTGCTTCTACAAGCCTCAAACTCCAACATTGGCTTCAAAGCAGGTTGTCATTTCATCTAGTGCATACTCAATCTTAAAATCGCACAAAATTTGGTGAGCATACTCAAGACAATTAAGAGTTCAAAACTAGCTTCATTATGTGGTCTCAAAATCCCGATCTGAGCTTCTTTCGGCCTCTCAATGTAGTATCATAGGACCTGTGCAGGGGATTTCATCTTTTTGTGCCAAAGAAATATACTAGTTTTGGTTTGCTGATATAAGTGTCTCGAAGTCTACTACAGGTTTAGTAGAACTCAATAGGGTAGTTCTAAATTGAGCTTTTTGAGATACAATCATTTTTCTACATTAAGGTATTTTAGTTAGTGGACCTGGCTAAAAGGAGTGATGCATTTTGTATGTTGGCTGTTGAGGATAAGTTGGATGGTACCAATTAACCATTATGGGCTTATATGATGTGTCATGTATTGGTTGCAAAAGGGCTATCGAATATTATGTAGGGTGTTGCGAAACATCCTATCGCACCTGCAAATATAATTACTGAAGGTGATGCAGATGGCATTGAAGATGGTAATATTCTTCATGTTCCTCTTTGTGCTACGGTTCTTGTTGCACCTAGTGCAGAGAAAGTTTGTTAGGATGGTAGAGATGCACATGCACATGCACAGATAGCCTTGCCTATCAAATGTGCCATTATTCCTCACATTTATTCTTGTCGAATAACAAAGAATGCGCTTACCACTTTATACCACGCAAGGAATGAGGCTCATGTTGCTTACCTCCAAAAACAGTTGGAGATTGAGCACATGAATGAAGGAGATTCAATGGATAGTTTTTTGAGAGAGATCAAAGATTTGAAGGAGGAGTTGACTTTTTGTTGATGATGTCTTGCCTAAGAGTTCACTAGTGCAAACTCTTCTAAATCGTCTTCTAGATTCGTAACAAAGTTTTGCTTCTACTCTTTGATTGATGATGAAAGGCAATCCAAATGCCTTAACATTTGAGGAGGTACTCTCTAATCTGGTGCAAGAAGATCAACCTAGGTTGAATAGGCCCATTTTGCATGTTGCAGATCAAGCTTTGTCAGAAGGCAAAGATAAATGGATCTCTTCTACTAGTAAGAAAAAATCAGTTAATTTTGCACAATCAAACAAGGATGACAAAGATTGGAAGAAAAAGAAAGCAAAATTGTTTTGCAAATATTGTAAAGGAAATGATCATGTCATAAAGAGTTGTCCAAAACTAGCTGCAAAAGAGGCAAAGAAGAAAGAGACTGGAATGGATGTTGGAGAGCCCTCTACACCAAAAATAGAGTCTGCCAATCTTGTGCAAAATGAAGAATGGGCAGTTACTACTATTTGTATTTATGACCCATCTTCTCATGAATAGTGTATATCTATAGTAGACAAATGTTTTGTACTTTGATAGTGCAAAAACCAAACATATTACCTTGCAACACAATTTCTTCACTTCACTTGAGATTGCCCCTATAAGGAATACTATCACATGCCCCAACAACTCCTCTTATCCTATTATGGGAGTCGATAAGATCATTTGACTACTCCCGATGGTAGCTCTTTTACATTGTCAGATGCTTTATTTGTGCCACAGATCAAGAAAAATCTGCTATCAGTTTTAGCATTAGCCAAGATTTTCCTAGTCGTGAAATTTGTTGATGACAGATGTAGAGTTCCTGATCTATCAAATGGCAACATCATTATTACTTCTGGCATTTCATGCTGTGGGCTATATAAGCTCACAGATTATGCAAAAATTGTGAATGATTCAACATGT
The DNA here is from genome assembly GCA_020310875.1 of Ceratopteris richardii. Taxonomy (NCBI): domain Eukaryota; kingdom Viridiplantae; phylum Streptophyta; class Polypodiopsida; order Polypodiales; family Pteridaceae; genus Ceratopteris; species Ceratopteris richardii. Next base: position 82,821 of record MU261935.1, read on the forward strand.
GCAGCTCAAGATTCTTAGGCTATGTCACATGCAAAGTTTATGCATGCATGCTTTGGTTATCTAAATTTTTTGTAGTTTGCTATGCATAAATCTGAACTGGTGTCCTCTTTTCCCAAACTTGAGGAACCTTGTAAACATGTATGTGAAGACTCTATTTTAGGCAAAAGGTAGCATTCCTCCTTCCAAAAGATGGTTAAGCTCGAGCTACTCAGAAATTGTATCTTGTTCACAATGATGTTTGTGGTCCTATGCAGACACCTTCTTTTAGGAAACCTCTTTACTTCATGAGTTTCATTGACAATTTTTCCAAGCATGCATGGGTATATCCATTGAAAGCAAAGTCCGAAGTATTTATGTGCTTCAAATAGTTCCTAGTTTTTGCTGAAAATTTGTTAGCATGTAAAATGGGCACCCTCCATTCTAATACATTGTGGGAAAATATGTCTTCTGATTTTAATGTATTTTTGGTTGAACATGGGATAAAACATCAGTGTACAGTGTCATTTACACCTAAAAAAATGGAGTTATTTTAAGGAAGAACATGTAACACATGGAAATGGTGAGGTGTATGTTGAAGAGTCAGTATTTACTACATAGTTTCTAGCTTGAGGCTATTATGTGTGCAGCATATGTACTTAATAGGTGTCCCACTAAAGGATTGTAGTCTATCACTCCATATGAGGATTGACATGGTCGTAAGCCAGGTGTTGCTCATGTGCATGTTTTTGGCTGTCTATCATATGCATTAGTGTTTGAACAACAATGCAAGAAATTTGATAATAAAGCAGTGAAATGTATTTTTGTTGGGTATAGTTCTAAAAGAAAAAGGATATCATTTTTATCATCCAGAGACTAACAATTTGTGATGTTGTTTTTTCCTGGAAGATGTTATTCCAACAATTACTTTCATGTACTAAGGAGACTCGTTAGCTCGCAAAGACATATATGGCACTTTACTGCCTCTTTTTATAGGTGGATAGTCTAGTGCTCGTTCTAATGAGTCAACTTCTCAGCCTTTATTGGTTTCATGTGATGATGCAGATCATTCCATTTCTAATGTAGATTTACATGATGCACTTTTTGATGAGAAGGTTGATATTGAGGAGGCAAAAGCTATGCCTAAATGGCTAGTATAGACTTTTCATGATAG